>JACCIB010001466.1:0-33263 GCA_018906965.1 Philotrypesis tridentata | reverse complement strand
TGTTTTAGCAGCTGTGGATTTGGATAAGCCGTTTATTTTGACAACGGATGCAAGTGATTTTGCTATAGGCGCGGTTCTTTCCCAAGGAGAACCTGGACAAGATCATCCAATAGCATATATGTCCAGATGTATGAATAAAAGTGAGCGGAATTATTCCACTACCGAGAAAGAATGTTTGGCAGTGATTATAGCGGTAGAGTATTTTAGACATTATCTTTATGGACGACATTTTACTATTTATGGCGATCATGAGCCATTGACTTGGATAGATTCAATCAAAGATCCAATGAGTAGACTTAATCGCTGGAGGTTGCGGTTGAGAGGTTATTATTATACTTTCAGGTACAAGCCTGGACGTCTGAATATTAATTCGGATGCTCTGTCACGAAATCCAGTGGTAAAGTCTACTGATAAGAAATGTAGTAAAAATGATGGTAAAGACATAAGGGGGGAGGTGTCTTTATTACCTTTGGTACCCAAGCCTACCAAAACTTCCTTGGCAAGACAAAACCTTGCTAAATTGTCTGAGGATGAAAAATCAGATGTAACACCTGAGCCTGCAAGGAAGAAACCTGGTAGGAAACCTGGGTATAAAGATCCGCTACCTACTGTTCCTAAGGGCATGGAAGGAGGACAAGCGGATTTAAATGCCAGTACTATAGGAAAAAGGTTGAGACAGCGTAAGATGGAAATGCCAAAAACGGTAGTATTTTCTGATCCCATTTCTACAGTATCGGAAAGCAAGAACTCGTCTGAAAGTGAGGAAAGTGAGGACAGAAATGTGGATCCTAGAGAGGATGCTCCTATACCGTCTTTGAATAAGTCAGCATTACCAAGTCTTGCAAGAAATTTAGTTTCTCCAGATTCGGAAGCTTCAGGTAGTCAGGAAAATTTGGAAGATAAAAGTCCTGGTGAGAGTGAAGTGGAAGAAGTTATGGCTACCGAGTCAGTAGGAAGTAAAAAGACTTTTAAGAGGACGGTCAAACCTCCGATAAAGAGTATATTAAAGAATGAGTTCCAGGATTCTTCTTCTTCAAGTGATGATTTGGAGTTGATTAATGGACCATTACAGTCTACCATGCGAAGATCTGCTATTGGTAGTATCCAAGACCAGTCCAGCTTGGAGGTGTCGGGAATTGATAATCCCAATTCTCTTATTTGGGATAATTATGTTCCAGAATATAAGGAATCTGAGGATGATACAAGCCCAGGTATCGAAGAGTTAGATGAGATTAAAGACTTTCCATTGAGAAATGCCAAATCTATGTCTTCATTACCTTCGGATGGTAGTGAAAAGACTAAGCTCACTGAACAGGAGAAGAGTTTAAGAGACAAAACGATTAATGAAACTTTAAGAGAGTGGGCGTTGGATTATGCGGAAAGAAATGCGAATCCTATAAGAGCTAAATCGCCTATAAAAGGGTACAGAGCCAGTTCCACGGCTTGGCCAGACGTGGAAAATTTGGAAGATGAGACAAACTGGCGAAATTTGTCACCTATAGAACAGGTGGACAGTGAAGAGGAGTCCGATGTTCCTGAAGTTGCATCTGATATTTCAAAAGGGGTAGACAGGAATGTCGAGGCTTTACCAGCTAAAGCAGAGGAGCCTGCTAAAAAGTCTGGTAATAATCCTAATATTTCTGGGTTTACGGATTTATTGGGTAGGTCCTTGAAAATGTCGCCGGTATCTTTGTCTGCAGAGGGTTTGGAAGATCCTTATGATTTGAAGTATAATATGAAAATGCTCACTACTCGAGAAGGTGTAACATACCTGAAGGATAATATAGTACACTTTATTTCTAAAGATTTAGAGATCATAAGTGGTACTAATAAATTGCTGGTGGATATTGAAGCCTTACATTTGTCAGATTTAGTTGGACATCATCCTAAATTAGGGGATGTTGTTGTTACAGAAAATAGGAAAAGATTCATTTTTAGTTTGGTAATAGTAGAAAATTTTAAAGATGAAATAAAACCTAGTATTTTGCGTACATGTTTTAGTAAACTGAAGACATTGATTAAGGAGAAAAATTTGAAATCCTTTAGAATAGCAAGATCTGGAGAAATTACAGATAGTTTGCCTAGAGGAGTTTTGTTAAATCAATTAAAATCAGTTTTTGGTAATATGAAAATTTCTGTAACAGTGTGTCTGGGTAATTGTAGAACTTTGTCGCCAGAACACAGATCAGCTATCTTGCACGATTATCACAACAGTTTGTTTGGTGGACATAGAGGTATGGGTAAAACCTATAGACGTATTCGAGAAAGATTCTATTGGAAAGGCATGAAAGATGATGTTCACGATTTTGTTCGACGTTGTGAAATCTGTTAAGAACAAAAGCTAGTAAGAGTAAAGACTAGAGAGCCGATGGTTATTACTAATACACCGAGTGAAGTATTTTATAAGGTAGCAATTGATACTGTAGGACCTTTATGCAAGACTACAGAAGGAAACATGCATATATTAACTATGCAATGTTTGTTTTCAAAGTTTTGTTTAGCAGTCCCAATACCAAATATCAAGGCTATCACGGTAGCGGATGCATTGGCAAGACATCTGATTGCTCAGTATGGAGTGCCAAAAATCATCTTGAGTGATAGAGGGAGAAGTTTCCAGAATAAATTACTTTCAGAGTTATAAGAAATATTTCAGTTTAAATTGAACACTACGACTGCTTATCATCCACAGTCGAATGGATCTTTGGAGAGGAGCCATGCAGTTTTGGCTGACTTTTTGAGGAATAAGGCTGCTAGTAAGCAAGATTGGGATAAGGTGGTTCCTTTCGCTATGCATGAGTATAGCACCTCTGTGCATGCTTCTACGGGTTTTACTCCTTTTGAGTTGGTGTATGGAAGACCAGCTAGAGCACCCAATAGGTTGCCGGATGAAATAGAGCTTGAAACCTACAATGAGTATGTGCGAGATTTAACCGAATGCCTTCGGAGTCTTCAGTCTTTAGCTAGAGATAATCTAGTGAAACCAAAGTTGAAAAATAAAGAATATTATGACAAGAAAGCCAGACCATTAAAATTAGAGGTGGGAGAAGAAGTTAGAGTTTTGAAAGAGCCAAGGTACGGAAAACTGGATAAATTCTATAATGGTAATTTTATCGTGAGAGAGATAAGAGACAACAATAACGTGGTGGTTGAGTCTTCTAATGGAAAGTTATTAGTTAAACATAAAGATAAGCTGGAAAAATTTTATCGTTAACCACAATATTGTTTTTTTTTTGTTTTCTCTTTTACAGAAGATCATGGCGTGGGTTCGGACTTTTCTTCTCGCTTTTATTCTTGGTGGTCCACGGGCTTTAGCGCAGGATAATCGTGTGAATAATATCTCGTATTACCAGCTGACACCTATTACGAATAATCCTGGTATATATTACGAATATATAGCAGATATTCGTTTTGAAAAGGTCAAGTGGAAAATAGCTATTACGTTGGATTTCAGTAAATGGGAAGACATAGTTCAAGTGAGGCGTAGGATATTCTTGGACGCAGTTTTAGTATGTCATAAGGTTATAGAAAAGAACATTTGTGAAGAGATTTTGCGGTCTTCCAGAACTAATAATCAGTTGAACTTTTTGGAAACATTGCAACTAACATTGCAAAATTTCTTTTCATCTGAGATAAAGCCAGACGGGTTGGCGACACCTTATTCCCATTCTTTGGTAAAAAGATGGTCACCTTTCGGCTTTATTGGATGGGGATTTAAAGTTCTTTTTGGTACTATGGATTCTGAAGATCGTGAAAATTTGCATTTAAACGTGGATAAATTATATGATCAGGCCTCGAATATGTCTGTCCTATTGTCTGAACAAACCCATATTGTAAGATCAAATCTAGAGTCTATTCATGATAAGCTTAAAGCAGACGAGTCATTGTTGTCAGCAGACTATAAAGTTCTTGTAGATTTATTGAATAGAACGGAAATATTTGACAATGAAATTCATAGAACTGCAATCGTGCAAAAGTTGAGTTTATGGTTAAATCAGTTCGATAAATCTTTAGAGGATAGTATAAAGTCTTTGAGAATTTTGTTGGATGCTTTAGAGGCTGCATCCTTGGGACATTTACATCCATTATTATTTGATAGAGTTCTGTTAAAGGGGATTCTTTCAACTATTAATGAGCATGTTTTACCATGGAGTCATGATCAGGTTACAGTTGAAATGCTGCATACAATGTCCAAAACTAGTGTTAGCGCAAGAAATGGGAAATTAATAGTGGTTTTAGAATTTCCTTCAGCAGAGAAAAATAAATTTTCATACTACCGAATTCATTCCTTGCCAATGAGAAATGAAATTTTGTTTAAGACTGAGTCTTTTATTAAAATTGTTTCGGATTATACCTATATAATAGTATCGAATGATATGCAGCAGTATCTACTGGCAAACTCCGAATTCCTAGACTCTTGTACAAAATATGCGAACAAGTTACATTGTCCACCGGATTTGCCATTTTACTTGGACCAAGAGAATAGTCCGTGTGAGTATTCATTGCTTGCTCGGCCTTCTGTGAAAGTCCTCAAAAGGTGTAGATTTGCAGTCTCGGTGGACAGAATTCCTTATTGGACACGACTATCTAGTACTAATGAGTGGTTGTATTCTTTGCCTTCTTCAATTAAGATGAGAATCATCTGCAATGGTGAGCGGAAAGCTGAACTGGAGTTAGATGGTACAGGTTTGTTGGCAATCAGGGATCAATGTCATGGTCGTACTGGTTCCAATATTTTGTATGGTATAACTGTAGTTAGAACAAATCAAACTTATCTTTATGAGGCTAAGTTGCCTTTTAATTTAACGATTTTTGAGGTTGAAAATTACAAGGTTGCTCAGTATCATAAATTGGTTCATTTAGAGGAAGCAGATTCAGAGGAACTACGAAGTTGGGCGGAAGGTGAAGATTCAGTCACTTTAAAAAGACTAGAAAAGAAATTTAAAGAGTTGTCGGTACTAAAACGATCTAAGACGATGCATTCAATTTATGTGGGATGTGCGTCTGTGGGTCCGGCAATATTACTACTAGCCGTATTTATGTTTTGGAAGTGCTGTAGTTGTAACATATTGCAATGCTGCAGACGGAAATCAGTGAAGGCAGATTTTTTGGGAAGTTCTAAGAATCAACCGGAAGACAAGAGAGCAGAGAAATCCCGGATGCAGTTTGAAGAAGGCATCTCAACTGGATTTTCTTCGTCAGCCCCTACCTTACCATCGTCGACTAGTGGGAGTGAAATTCTCTTTCTGTCCGAACCGTCGCATTTGGTTCGTAGACCCGGTAATTTTCATTCTTATTTTATTCCGCGTCCTTTGCCGCTGCAAGGTTCGGAAATGTAGTTTTTTTTTTGGATTAATTAGGTGGATATGCAATGGAAAATAATTTGATTAAAACGGTTTATTTTTTTTGTTTTTTTGTTAATTTATTTTAACTTTTAACAAACAGAATAAATAATTTAAAGATTATCTAATTTTAGTTCAAATTTTGTACTTCGTTAATCTGTTTGTTCTGCACAATTCCTGCCAGTCTGCGCCTGATGAAAGTGGCATTAGTAGTAAAGGGGGGCTAATGGATGTTGCAAACACTGTTGTCTGTTTTTTTGGCTGGGTCTGAAAGATACAAATATTTAGTGGTTAATTTGAATCGTTGTTAAAACTTTTATTTGTTATAATTATTAAAAAAAAATTTTGCGACTTACGGGAGGAGGTAATGTTTCTATGTAACCTAGATCGTTGATTTTGTAAGTGAGGGCATATGTCGCCCATAAATTGTCGTTGTGCTGTCGGTGCCCATAGTCGGACTCATAGCCGAATACACGGGCGAATTCAACCCGCTCTTTGTGCTCAACTAAGGCAACGATTTTTGGATCCACCGATCCGTTGAGCTCTGGAAAAGCCGTTAGCTGCTTATACTTGCGGTAACAGGCGTCGTGTAGACGGTCGTGGTCCTTGCAATAGTTGCGTCGGGACCTTGTGTGCTTCTCACATTGCTGGGGTCCTACCATTGCGGAACATTTCCGTATGCGCCTGTCTTGGCATTTTTCCTGGAGCCACTCGGTGATTTGGATAAGTGCCGGTACAGCGCACTTGCGGGCGAGCCTTACTATTCGATCAAATTGTTGGTTGATCCACCACCGCGTTTCAATTTCTGTGGGCGTCCATTGCCCAGGATGGAAATAATAATTTATCCATATTACTACTGTGCGTGTGGATACTACGCGCCGGTAGTAATGTAAAATAAAAGAGAAAAGAATGTAGCGAGACATGATTACACGATAGCAGTCAATGTATAACTAATGTATAGCGCAGACTTCGCCGCGAGCGAACGAATAAAATGCAAGTCCGCGATTTCGGCGCGGGCATTGGACTTAGAGTATTTACGTGTGATCGCGCGACTGAAGTCGACGGCCTCAGGTGTGCTGAGTTGCGACTTGTATTTTTCGAGCTTGGAAGCCCGTGCGCGCCGCGAATATGTGAGAGTAGCCTTGTATGGACTTAGGTGGTTATTCTAAGGACCTTTGGGTACATTTTTTTCGGAAAATCCACTCATCGGATTCGGATGCGCTTGGGTCCATAGATCGGTACTTCGTTAAAAATTTTTGTAAAATTCGAAAATTTTTTATTGTTTAATTTATAACTTTTGAATTTATTAATGTTTTGTAAATGTTTTTTGATATATAGGATGCCTATGTTTAGTTGTAAAATTACAAAGTGGTCCGGTTTCGATCCGACCATTATTAAAAAATTTTTTTTGTTATTAACAAATTCGGGATTTTTTTTATAGGATCCGAGATTAGGCTTAGTTAACAAATTAGGTACCAAAATAACAATTTTCGGACCATAATTTTCTGACCTACGGCCATTTGTTTACAAAAGGTCACTTTCGCTCAGCAAGTCTATGAATGGTACTGATCATCGGTAGCTAGTCAAAATTCAAAAATTTGCATTATTTTAGAAGTTAGACCTAAATGTTGCTAAATTGTTAATTAAGTCTAATGTACATTTTGTTTATGTTTTCTAGAGTCTGTGTATGTAAATTTCAGTTATAGATATTTATTAGCTAGGCTCCTATAATTATTCAAAAAAATCATATGTATTGCATTGGTGGTATGTATTTCGTATAAGTCCGCGGCGGCCATTTGAAGATACTCGGAAAGAAACAAAGTTCATCCGTTCCATAACAAAGGAGTCGGTAACCCGTGCAGTGCTGCCCCGCGTGAACTTTAGCCGTGACTAATTAGTTTCGTGTTGAGATACCGCGAGGTGCTGCCGCGTCTTGATTTCGCCGACGCCCGCCGCCACGACTCATTGTCGAATTCGCATTTGAATTGTATGCACGTATGCCGCTGAAGTTTTCTATTGCTCTGGCAGTTTCTTGTGTTTTCTTTTTGAGTGTTTAAGTGCGTGTACTATCATGAAGGTTACAGTAACCGAGGAAGTTCTAAGTACGGCAGCCCTAGTACTTAAAAGGGCCCTGGACCATTTGGACCGTGCTCAGAAAGCTGTGAAGTTAGCCCAAGAAAATTACTGGAGAGTAGCTAACGTGGTGAAAAATAACAATAATTGTGCTGCTACGTTAATGAAGAAAAAGCAAGATAAGTCGAGATTTTTGAAAAAAAGGATGTGTTTAAACTGTACGTGAATAAAATTCGAGAGAGCACGAGAAGTTCGGCAGTATGTCAATCACCAGCGGAGTCAGCGGTTTTAAGTTCGGAGCGTCGACCGCCGATTGCGGAAGAGTGCAAAGTGCGCGCGTGTCCTACTGCCCGTGTTATAGCGCAAGGTGGGACAGCGCTGGCCGCGTCCGCGATTCTGCAGGTGGATAGTCTGCCGGGTCTGCAAAAATGTAAATGGAAAGAATTGAAAGCTGTGCTAGTGTACCGGGACTGGACAACACCTACTGCATTGGATATTTTGAATTTTATTAAAATATTTTGGTGCAAGTATCCAGCTCAACGCGGTATTCAGGGAGCAAACACAGCAGAGGTTCCCATTAAAAAAAGTAAAAAAAGGAAATCCTCAACAACGGATAAGAAGACTAAGAAAATAAAATTGTCCGAAGAAGAAAAAATTCAGAAGAGACGAGAGAAAGACCGGTTAAGGAAGGCCGAAGCACGGAAGAAGAAATTGGCTGAAGCAGCCAAAGTACCATCAAAGCCGCGTTACCCTAAGGTGGTCCTCGACAGACTGAACATAGCAGCTGACAAGAAGCCCCTTGGCCAGGTACCAGCATTATTTACTAGTTGTACTGACTGCAGGGGTGATTGTTGGTATCAGGGAAAGGACAATTCGGTGAATTGGCTGTTATGTGTCGTCTGTAGGACCAATTGGGCCAACAGTGAGTGTGTAGGTCGTATCCCTTATGAATGTAGAATTTGCAAAATCAAAAGAAGACTCAGGGACAATAAATCTACTGGATTAAAAAAATTTAAAAAGGTATAAATATTATTGTAAATCAATCGTTGGATCTTTTCTTTTGCGCCAGCTTCCATTGGCGAGGGCGCCAATATTCTAAGGGGGGAGGTGTAAGATCCCACGATTGATTGATTATATTATTTGTTAATCGATAATATTTGCTGAGTGGTTGATTTTCGTGTAGTATACTGTATGACTGTGAATGAGGGTGCTGACAATGTATGTTTGCAATATACCAGTTTCGCGAGCTGGTTGAGCAACGGTATGTGTTAGTTTCAATCTGAGAGAGCAAGTTAGCGTTTTTATTGATGTCAGCGTTCAAAACATCTTTGTAACCTCTCTCTAAGTGGCGAGTTTTGATTGGTCTTCGGTGTCCTCACGTATTAATCATCTGACCAACGCCCTGGTCGGGGATGAGACTTTATAAGCTCAGAGCCCGGTCGGCGCGGCGCCTTTCACGACCAAACCAGGTACCAGTGTGCGTCTAACCTCTTCGCATACGGTAAAGCAAGCTGTTGCCGTCACTACGACTTGCCGCTGAAGACTAGCTGACTACTTGGAGCTGTTGAAGAAGACTTTACCAGAGATCGTAAGAGGGTGTCAAGGTACTACCTGTACGCTATCGGGGGGCCTAGAAATCCACTGAACTCTGCAGGCAAGCTGGCATATTTTCTCCGGTCAAAAGTACTGCTCAACTTCAATACATTGCGACGAAAGGACCGCCAACATATCTGGCGTGAGTGGGTGAAGCCGCAGCTTAGATAAGTCTACATAACCTACCACGACTAGCTCGTGTAGTTTAAGATCACATACTCGCCCTAAGGGAGAAGGACACTTCGAACCACAGCGAGTGTACAAAAGCGTAAGTTAGCTTCTTTAGTATTATAACAGAACAAATGTACAAGATCAGTAACTACGTAAGATAACTAGCATAAACTTTGAATGCGAGAGTATGAATGGCCCTTTACCGTCCTTGGAAATCTGTCTGGCTTAATAAAACAAAACAATTAGAAAAGAAAATAGACGTTTAGATGAGAAAAAGATTATTTAATTAACAAAAGCCCTTTACCCACTAACAAGCCCTTCAGTCCTAAACTAGAGTAAGAACGCATAAAGGAAGACTAGCAGAGCGTGTCCACACTTCTAAAGACGTGTCCGCACTTTTGGAATATCGTGTCCGCACTTTTTGATTGTGTCCGCATTTTCCAAATCGCGTCCGCACTAAAGGAGGGTAAGTCTGCGGAACTAAATTCGTCCACACAACAACCTAATAGGGCACAAGAGCAGCAGTCCGCCTTTATTTAATCAAGTCCGCTTTTACGAAGACGTGTCCGCACTTTTCAATATCGTGTCCGCACTTTCGTACAGACGTGTCCGCACTTTCGTACAAACGTGTCCGCACTTTTCAATATCGTGTCCGCACTTTCGTACAAACGTGTCCGCACTTTCCAATATCGTGTCCGCACTTTCGTACAGACGTGTCCGCACTTTCGTTACATCCACCTTTTGTTACTACAAGTATTATAAACAATATAAGAAAAGACACGCGGACTAAAGTAATTATAATAAATTATTGTTTAATGATTATTTTAAAAACATAAGGTCTCGGGACCAAAGACATCCTTCCAAATAAAAATAATTATTTGTAGTGAACTCAGGCGGTCCGGAGTCAAATCCGGCCCTTACATGAGTGTTCTGATTATCTATTATATATTTCAACAAATCTTGTGGTATTGTTTCTTGTAAAACTTGATGTAATTTTTTTACCTCTAATTCTAAAAACTCTTTATGGATACAAATATCCTTAATTTCGAGATCAAAAATTTTTCTTTGAAGATTTTGTACGATTTTACAGAATTTATCGTTTCCCAAGTTACTATGGAAGGTGAAATGGTTTACGGTACTTGAAATATTGATGGCCGATGACGGAGTCCAGGTAACACTACCCGTACCACATCGAGCAGCCGTCTATGTATTTACATAGCGGAGCATTTTCTCAAGTCATATACAACGATTAAAAATGAAAATCGATGGTACGTCGAATCAAGGTGGCTTAATCTGTCACGTGTTTTTCGAACCGGCATAGTAGTTATGTGACCACGGTATCCGGTGGCGGAGACCAATATCTGACTATATAGGTAAACAGGGTCGCCAATTACACACTCCGAAGCTTTTCGGCAAAACGCTTGGACCAGGTACCGGCAACGTGTCTACGTGAACGATTACAAATATTTTACCTTCTGATTTATCATTACCTTCACCTCTGCCAATAACAAAAGAATAATAGGAGGATTTTTTAAGAGCATTTCTGGATGATCGGAAAGGTCTCTGAGTCAAGAAAGCCTCCGAGAGTATTTCTCGATTATCGCGAAGGCCTCTGGGTCGAGGAGGCCTCCGAGAGTATTTCTCAACGGTCGAAAAGTTTTCTAGATCGAGAAAGCCTCCGAACGCATTTCTCGATGGCCGAGAAGGCCTCTTGATCCAAAATCCGATGGTCCAAAAGGCATGAGTCGATAAATACTCTCGGAGGCATTTTCGGCTCAGAGGCTTTCTCAACCGTCGAGAAATACTCTCGGAGGCTTTTTCGAGCCAGAGGCCTTTCGACCGTCGATAAATACTCACCCAGGCTTTCTCGACCAAGAGCCCTTCTCAACGTCGACGAATACTCTCGTAGGCATTTTCGACCAAGAGTCCTTCTTGACGTTCGATAAATACTCTCGGAGGCTTTCTCATCCTAGAGGCCTGCTCGAGCGTGGAGCAATACTTTCGAGAACAAAATTGTTCTTCAACTCGCTACATAGCTACCCGCATATTAGTGGCTATTTCTATCGACCGATATACTCAAAGAAAGCATGGCGCTCAATTTAGACGTAGACAAATCGGAAATCGAAAATGAAATTGCAGAGTGGGCATGGAATATGCCTGCACCAGAGCTGCACTACACAATAAACGCGCTCGAATTGCGACTAGAGACAACGAAAACGCGAAATATAGATAGGCTAATTAAAAGACTCTGCGGCGATTACACAGCAGCCGTCCAGAAGAGATTCCCGTGTACGACAAGCAGTCCTTAGAGATGAAAGACTGCCATACAAAGCAAAATTGACAATCTGCAGATATTGACGCCGAAGGGCGTCATACAAAATGAGTCCAGCTTGGCAGGCGTAATATTACTGTCATCAAGCTCACCGATACATCCGAGCAGAACAAAAGTACAAGAGCATAAACGAAACGATTCTTCAGTCAGATAAACACAACCAACGGCTCAAGAGGTAGCGACCTCATTGACCATATGGAAGAATGTGTTATAAAAACCACGCCAGTGACCGTTACTACCATCACACAAATTATCATAACAACAATCGCTTCGATAGCATCAACTCAAGTGACCTATACCACCACAGCAACCCCGACATTGGGGCAACCAGGGATGGCTTTGCCAGATGCACTGTAAGATCTGAAAAAACAGTTCGACCACACCTTGGCCAAGGAACGGCAAATCTGGGAAGCATACGCAGAAGAACTAAACTAGATCAACTCCAGCGAGAAAGCAAACACACAAACCTAAGTCCGCTAGCAACTACCACATCAAATCCTGGAGTAAGATTCCAGGATACGTTTCAGATAATCAACACTCAGCCTACGTTCAGCAGTTATACACAGGTGCAGCAAAATACCCCTTCACATCGCAACCAAACCAGGTGCTTCTACTTATGACTGAACAGCAACCTTTCCACGCACACTCCCCATTTACGGCGGAAGGCGGAACGGCGATATACGGTGTAAATGAACAGCCAGCTGATAGTACGGCGTACGCGGGAAACGCAACAGAGAACGCTTGTACAACTCTGGCAAATTGGAACCCAAAGAACACACGTGATGTGGGAAAAAAAGCGCTCGTGAAATCACATTCGACTGAGAGGAATCCAGTTGCATTGAAGATTCCTCCAGAAAATAGAAGAGAACAGAAGGTGCGACGTAGAAATAATTATTGCTGCGTCGTAAACATTATTGCACGGCTAGCTGACTCACTCTCGGCGAGTTGACAGCTCCTGGGGCGGAGCCAGTGCTCGGTGGCGCTCGCAGGAGTTGCCTCTGACCGACCGCGTGCGGAGCGCAGGATGTGAGATCTCGAGTCACACCTGCGCAGAGCGCCGGCGGGCACGGCAGGAAGCGAGGTAGTGGCGAGCGCGCGCGGTCACATGCATGAGAGTGTGTGTGTGTTTGCGAGAGAGAGGGAGTTGGCGCGCGTAATAGAGAGTGAGAGATAGTTGGCGCGCAGGAGAGAGAAGGTATAGCGAGAGTAAGAGTCGATCGTGTGCGAGAGAGAGAGAGAGAGAGAGAGAGAGAGAGCGTGCGCTTGAGTGAGAAAGAGATAGATATAGTGGCGCGAAGTTGATGGCATTTGGGGCGCTCAGAGAGATTGTGAACGCATGATTCAGGCGTGTCGCGGTAGAGTTGACTTTATGTTGACTTCTGGACGTCATAAAGACATATAGTGGTATGAATTGATTAGGATGATTGAGGCTTTTCAAATGTCGCGCGCCTTGTTAGTTATCTATAGGGGGAGCCACCTTACGGCTATCATTATCGATTGATTGATCAAGGCAAGAAAGGGGGCGCGGAAATGCATATAGATAAGCGATATAGAGGGCGATAATTAATTTATCAGCCAATTGGAAAATTAGAAATAGAAAAAGAGGGCGCTGGGAAATTCATAGATAGACAATGAGTTGGTAGTGGTATTTAAATAGGCCGAGTGCGGATTTCGGACGAAAATCGCGGCTTCTTCCTCGAGCGGAGCGTCGTCCTCGCTCACTCTGTTCCCGAACTCCTGGAAAGCTAGTTGGTTTTTTTTGCATTTTGGTGGTGTTCAGTACTCAGAATATTGTCCTGAAAGTTGTGCGTATGCCGACGCCATCTTTATCTCAAAGGATTTTTTCCCGATCATTGAAAGCTTGACTTGGATTTCATTGAAGGCTCTGTGAAGTTTCTTTGGTTTTCTTTTGTTTTGGAGGAAAAGTATTGGTGAGAGAATAATATAAATTTCTACATGTGTTTTTCCCGTGGTTTTCTTTGAGCGGGAAAGAAGTTAGGTAGAGGTGATATTTTCCCCTTTTCCAGGTACAATTTTTTTCTTTTCAGTTTCGCGTTTCAGATGGAAGCTTGCAGTCGACCCTTTTGAAACGAATTGTAGAGTCACCGTAGAGAAATTTCGCGCCCTTTTAATTTAGCTCACCACGTGTCCAATTGGAGTTATTTGACCATTGGCCGATGCGTTCTATTTAAACTCTTTTCTATTAATTGTTTGCCACGCATTTTTGTAAAGAGTATTCCATAATATATTTCAGAATTGTTTTATCTTATAATTGTTGTGTTTTTATTTTAGTTATAAGGCCCTATTGCTACCAACTTCCCGCGCGTTTTCCATTTTTCTAGGATCTATTACCCGAGAAAAAGAGGCATCCGGCGTTTTAAAATACTTTGTACACTAACTGGAATCCTCGTGAGGGCGAGCACAATTCCATATAACAAAAGTCGTCTCACTTGGTTGAAGTAGACTCGCTAAACACCCTATTATAACACATAATGATAGGCTCAACCCTGATATGGTGCTGACTGATGCGCCCCAAATGGGGAGATTTTGTCGTGGCTGTCAGAAGAAGCTACGGAGTCGATGAAGACATCGAACTTAAATTACGAGCAGAAGCGCAAGCCCGCAAGCATGGGAGAAAGGAAAAGGCCAAGGATTGCATGATGGCTGTGCTGACCATTTTTAACCGACTGCAAGCCTAGCCATCAGAAATCTTAAAAATTAGAATGCTCCATGAAAACCTGCTGGCCGGAATTAAAATGCTCGTATCACGGGAATAAGTCCAGGACTTAGATGCCCCCCTTAGGTTTACGAAGCAAACGAAAAAGTTTAACCATGAGCGAGACTACTACACGACTTCTCCAGTTCCAGACACGCGTTTGTTGCCGCAATTAGCGTACGGTGAAGAGTAGACAACGACCAGGACGTTGAGGGCCACACAGCTAGCAAGTGTCGATAGTGCGACAGACGAGATGGCTCACGTTACTGTAGCAATGGTCAAGGAGGCCTTGGCAAAGCGAAGAAACGTGGTAATTCCAGCCGTAAGCCAAAGACGAAAATTGAGGAATCCGTGACTGTTACGGAAGTCACGGAAACAAAAGCGCTACTGATCGAGTCCGCACCTCGTCAGCCGAAGAGCATGCATAATAAGAATCAAAAAGAACAGGGACAAGGAAACGAAACTGGGGGTAAGTAGAGCAGGCCTCTGCAACCCCGAAAAATGACCTCGCATTGACATGCGACTTCACCGAACAATATTGACTGAAGCCGATGGTGGGTGCAAGTTGGAGTAGGTGACTGCCAGCTGAGAGCGTTGTACGACTTCGGAAGCGCCCGCACCGCCATTGGCCCCAGAGGCATCCAGTTAGTTGCCTCCATTAGTTGCCCATCCATGGCTACGCAAGCTTGCTTTTCACCGTTCTAGGACAATCTCGTACACTTAAGGTCATGATAGTGAGTTCACTAGATGCAGAATACGTCCTGGGAACCAACTTTGTCAGGGCGTTTGACGCTATTCTCCTCCCTCGACAGAATTTGCTGCGGATAGAGGAGGAAGCAGATGCGTTAGCTACTATCGGTTTAGCCGACGTTTCGTATGCCCAGCGTAACCGCTTGGAAAAACTTCTGAATACTTGACTCCCAGCTGAAGAAGCAAAGCTGGGTTGCACTCAGCTCATTCAACACGCTATAGATGTGGGCAACGCGAAGCCAATCAAGCAAAGGTATTATCCGACCTCCCGCAAACTCGAAGAAGAAATGCACGCGCAAGTGCTCACCATGCTGAAAGCCGAGATCATTCGACGCTCCGAAAGCGACTGGGCAAGCCCGGTGATTGTGGTAAGAAAGGCAAATGGTACCTATCGTTTCTGCGTGGTTTACCGGAAGCTCAACGCTGTTTCCAAAACAAGTGCATACCCACTACCCCACATTGATGCAGTCCTGAGTAAGCTGCAAAGGGCGCGTTATATTTTCACAATTGACCTAAGCTCCACGTATCACCAAATTGGTATGAAGCCTGAGAATACACACCTCACCGTATTTACAGTACCGGGTCTCAGACTTTTCGAGTTTACCCGACTACCCTACAACGTCGCCGGGGGTCGGCAACCTTCCAGCAATTAAGGGGTTATGCCTGAGTTAACCCATTAACGTTCAAAATAGAGAAATCGTAACTCTATTTTCAAGCGTAAATCTATCACATATCCCGCGGATATATTCAAAGCACATATAATTTTTCTGAAGTATTTTTTTCTCTACTTTCCATTTCCGGTCTTAGAATTCCGAAATTTTCACTCTAAAATCCAAAATGGCGACGTTTACAAAAAAAATGCAAAATTTCGATACTTATTTTTTTTTTAATCCTATTTCTTGTTGTGTTAACGTTGAAGACGGAACTTTACTTTTCAACTATGAGTGCATAAATGAGTTGTACTTTAAACTCAGTTTGGTCCCGAATCCAGAAATTCAATATGGCGGCTAGAAAATGGCGCCTGAAGCGCAAAATTTTGTCCAAACATTCACGAATTTTTTTCTGGAATATAATGCATTCGACGAAAAAATTAATAAGAATAAAAAGTGCTTAGAATTAACCAAAGAATATGTTTAAATTTTTTCACTGAGTTTAGAGCAACTTTTTTATTTTTGCCAATTGGCAATTTATGACAAATTGAAAAAATTCATCGAATCGTCTCGAAAAAATTCAGATATACTTCTTGGTCAATTCTAAGCACTTTTTATTCTTTAACTTTTTCTTATATAACGCTTTGTTTTTGTGTAAAAAATCAAAAACCTTAAAAAATTTAAGTTATGCAACTTTTGGAATTGTTTCATAAACTATATTGAATTCTGAATCGAAAAACTCTGAATTTAATTACTATATTCAATTTGCCGAATTTTGCCAAAAGCTTTTGTAATGTTTTTATCTGAATTTCAAAGTAGTGAATCATCATTGTATGTTCATAAATCGAATTTGAAGAATCTTTAATTTTTTCACTCTTTGTCTACTATACTGTTAGTGTTCTAAATATTAGCGTTCATATTTTACATGTGCAATTAGCTTTTCAAGTTTTAATATTATCTGGAATGTGACAGCTACTCGAGCACAAATTTGAAGTAAATTTGCTCATAATTGACCAAAAAGTGCAAATGGAAAAAAAAATTTTTTGAATTTCAAAAATCTTAAGAATTTTAAGGTTTTTGATTTTTTACACAAAAACAAAGCGTTATATAAGAAAAAGTTAGAGAATAAAAAGTGCTTAGAATTGACCAAGAAGTATATCTGAATTTTTTCGAGACGATTCGATGAATTTTTCCAATTTGTCATAAATTGCCAATTGGCAAAAATAAAAAAGTTGCTCTAAACTCAGTGAAAAAATTTAGACATATTCTTTGGTTGATTCTAAGCACATTTTATTCTTATTGATTTTTTCGTCGAATGCATTATATTCCAGAAAAAAATTCGTGAATGTTTGGACAAAATTTTGCGCTTCAGGCGCCATTTTCTAGCCGCCAATTGAATTTCTGGATTCGGGACCAAACTGAGTTTAAAGTACAACTCATTTATGCACTCATAGTTGAAAAGTAAAGTTCCGTCCTCAACGTTAACACAACAAGAAATAGGATTAAAAAAAAAATAAGTATCGAAATTTTGCATTTTTTTCTGTAAACGTCGCCATTTTGGATTTTAGAGTGAAAATTTCGCAATTCTAAGACCGGAAATGGAAAGTAGAGGAAAAAATACTTCAGAAAAAGTATATTTGCTTTGAATATATCCGCGGGATATGTGATAGATTTACATTTGAAAACAGAGTTACGATTTCTCTATTTTGGACGTTAATGGGTTAAAATTTTAAAAAATCAAAAATTTTTTTATTTGATTTTTTTAAGGCAAATTTACTGCAGAATGAGCTGCCTTAGTCCTTTTTGCCCGAAAGAATTCCGTTACAAAGTTATAGGTAAAATACCAAAAAAATACAATTTTTCAAAATTGCGTATTATTCATATTTTGTTTTATAGGGCTTTTGATTATTCAAAAAAATTGCGTTTTTATAGAAAATGTAACATTCAATGTGTTCACAAATTCCTTTTGAAAACGCAATTTTATTTTAAAAAAAGCACAAATTATTTACGAAATCATTATGTACTGTAATAGCTAATTTTTATAAAATCGTAGATTTTTTTTTATTTTGAGTGTTCAAAATCAAATAAATTTAGAATTTAAATTTAGTCTTGTAATTTTTAATCAAACTTATAAAGGGGTAAAAAAACATACATGCAAATTTAAATTATCGCCTAAAAACATGGCACCTTACAGCAAATGGAACAGGAAATCACTGTTTTACCGACCTAGTCGAGTTTGCATTCAGACACAAGCTGTTTCGTCTGCTGTCTGTAGTTTAGTGCAAGCTGGATGTTGTGCTGTTGTGATAACTTCTGAGTCTCACTAGTGTTCAACTTTAGATAAGTGTTTCGTACTATAAACAACATATTATTTGTGAAGAATCTGTTCTTTGTGAGTGTATTCATTGTTTCAGGTATATGGGCTATAAATATCATGTGCACGAGAAGATGCCTGTGTGTTAGATGGTCTCAAAGTCTACAGTAATTACTAATGATCCTGTAAAGTAATGGGTAAGCAATGACAAAATTTATATTCATCTAAAACATGCTGACTGTGAATGCGTATTAAAAACTTACATTTCAATTTCAGCTTTCGATACTAGTATATCTTCATGTACAGCACCCGGGTTTTCATACATGGCTTAATATACAGGTATGTCTTATGTCAAAATATAAGAAAAATATGCCAAGTAGTTCATGTAAGTACTACCAGTTAAATATACATAAGTGTTTCGATAAACTTTAAATGCATTTTTCTGAGTCTTGACATTTTTATGATTGTAGGTCCTTTACCGCAGGATATCTCAGCATCCAGATGATGAATTAACACCAGACAGGATGGAAAATCTTCTGAATACGTTTCTTCACTGCTTGAACGGAGCAGAATTGACTAATACAAGGTAAAAGTCAATGTTGCGTATGTGAATATATGTAATATTCACTATAATTACTGATATAATCATCTTATGAGTTACTAAATATTTAAAATTTATTTTTTGTAGAAAAGTCTTCCGCTCAAGCAGTGAAGAAATATATTCAGAAGATTTTACATCCTGCCTGGTGTCAATTCATCATCTGGATGCTGAGATATCCTGCGGCAAAGGGAAAAAAGTACTGAAAATTAGTGATTCATACATGTAATTGTTTACAATGTAAGTATAGATATATAATTTTTTTAAAATAGTTAAAAATATGTTTAATACCTACATTTTAAGTAGGAGAAAGATTTTTTTTATACTATTAATAAATAATTTTTTTCAGCCTATTACTTATTAATGTCTTTTCTACAGGTTTAACTCAGGCATAACCCCATAAGCGATAAAATTATCGAACCAGAATAGGAGTCCCATGTTTTTAGCTACTTCGACGACATCATTATCGTCATGGAAGACTTTGAGGAACACCTGAACTGACTTGAATGCCCATCAATCGAGAGAAAAGCAAGTTCAGCGTCAGTGAAGCTAAATATCTTGGGGTCATTGTTAACCGAGACGGCCAACCCTGACAAGGTCGCCCCAAGCCTGCACCAACCGGTCGCCACGAACCGCACGCAGCGGATCCGCTACCTCTCTTCAGAGCGAAATGGTTAAGTTTACTTGGAGCAAGCCGCAATAAACGTCGTTTAAAACCATCAAGGGGCTACTGACCTCTAACCCAGTGCTGCACAGGCTGAACTTTAATCTCCCGTTCGTCATCCAAACAGATGCCAGCGATACTGGCACTGGGGCAATGCTGACGCAAACCATCGAGGGAAGGAGTACGTTATACAGTACGCGAGCCGCGTACAAACGCGCGCGGAGCGCCACTATTCGGTCACCGAATGCTTAGCCGTTGTCTAGGCTATCTACGAGAAGTTTCGATACTACGTGGAGGGTTACCCATTTGAGGTCATGACGGATCATAGTAGTCTAACGTGGTTATCTAACCTTCGGAAACTGACCGGATGCCTAGGCCGATGAGCCCTGAAGTTGCAAGGTTTCGACTTCACGCCCTCTCCCGGATATTTGAGGACGAGGGTAATGACTTCAAGGCCGAAAGGATCGCGTCTCTTGAAGACCTCCTAACTTAGACCCAGGACACGTGGTACGTGTAAGAAAAATTACAGTAGATCAGTGACTAGCCGATAGCATTTCCCGACTGGAAGATCGTCGAGGGAAAGCAGTATCACTGGCAGCCGCAGACGGTGCTAGACGAGACCATGGGCGACTTGGACGCTTGGAAATTAGTAATTACATCTGAAAAGGTACCACAAGTGCTCCAATAGTCACATTGCGAGCCAACCACCGGACACTTAGGTAGACGTAAGACCTATGAGCGTGTCGCGACGTACTTCTACTGGCGAAGGATGTATCACGACGTAACTTGGTTCGTGAGCTCGTGCAGCATATGTCAGCAATGCAAGGTGGAACAACTGTGACCCGCTTGGTTCATGAGCAGCCGTTCAGTGGCCGGTCCGTGGGAAGTGGTCTCCGGGGACATCATGGGCGCGTTCCCCAAATCTAAGCGAGGCTACGTATCTATTCATTTTACTTGACAACTTCACAAGGTGGATTGAAGTCATTCCCTTGCGCAAAGCCGATGGTAAAATGATCAAGGAGGCTCTCAAGGAAAGCGTTTTCCTTTGCTTTGGCGTTCCGGAAATATTTTTCTCAGATAATGCTACAGAGTTAAAAAATGAACAGGTGAGCGATTTCCTCGTACACTACGAAATGGAGTCATGCACAGGCGAATCATGTGAATATATGAAGACCTTCGCCTATAACAGAGCGATCCAGGAGTCCACACTTTTGAACATGGGGCGCAACCCCTACCCGCCACATAGCTCCCGATGAACGGAAGAAAGGGGGGCCAGAGATGAGGCCGTAAAGCAAGCTATTCTCAAATGGTCAAGCCATATACCATAATTCAAAACGTAGACAAGTTATTTACAAGATTCTGTCCTCCGCCCTTCAAGGCATCAGCGCGAAGCTAGTACCGAAGTTCGCGGAGCCGTTTCAAATTATCATCAAACTGGGCCAAGACGTGTACTCGGTAATCATCGATCAAGGAGAGATCTTTCAAAAATCCGTGTCGTTGATCTGAAACCGTTCATCGACGAACACACTTCAACCACCTTCGACAACAACAGAGAAGCGGAGGACTTTAGCGGCTCAGAGAACGAAAAAGACGACAACTCAACCGAAGATTATGCGAGCGCAGCGAAACCTGCGATCAGCGACACCTTTGTACGCGTGGAAGCGCCATGTCAGCGAGGCAGACCGCGACAAACTAAAATTGTGGTTAATCGAGCGAATGTGCACACGACGGTAAACTCTCTGTCCTCAGAATCTCCGAAGGTTGCGAAACGCGGCAGACCAAAAGGCTCCATAAACATACAGCCCTCGCGTGTCCAAGTACCTTCGCGACGTACGCGTGCGAATCCTAAGACACCGAACAATCAGGGTAGCTAGAATAGGGTAATAGGTTATTCCCCTGAGACTGTGGCTGACATTGTCCTTAATGCCACAGAAACAATGCACCGACGCCTCACCCTGGTGATCAAAGGCAAGAAGGGGAGACACCTAGAATGGGCGCTATAACTCCAAGACTGGATGCGCGACCGGCCGATATCGCCACATCTCCCCAGTCTGGCAGCCCAATGCGACGCGCCCCCTCGCAGTCCGGAGCGTTTGACGCCACCTTCGGTACCGCAGCCAGAACTGGCAAACCACACTCCACTGGCCAAGGCTGACCTGGCAGAGGCCCTGCCGCCGACAGCGTTAACAGCATCGAGACGCGAGGAGCGGCCACCCTCTGCTGAGAAAGCTTGACGCGAGGACAGGGCCCACCTCGACGAGGCCCGGCAACAACAGAAAGAGGCGAGCGCCGCAGAGAGACAATACGGAGAACCGAACACGAGCTGGTGGGGGAATAACAACGCATGCTGCGCGAACCTCGCCAGAGCGCGTAAACGGGCGGCAAACCTTGCGCTGCGGTACATGCAGTCTGGCGGGTATCGGATGGGGCCACGAATTGGAACCACCCACGCTAGCGCCGTCCCATGTAAAAAGTACTACGCATAGCCTATTTTTGGAAAGAAGCTCAGACGATTTCGTTATTTTTCCAACACTACACTCGCCCTTCCTGTGTTTGTTCCCTCAACGCAAATACCGGAAATTTCGCTTCCTCCAAGAGGAAGCTATGTGATAGTGAAACTAAGATTCTAAGATGTTTGGCAGTGAAATAGAGCAGTTTTAGAAAATGTCCGTCTGGATGTGTGAATGTATGAACGTATGTATACCTGATATATTTTAAAAGTAATTTTGCATATTTTTAAATGGTACAAAAACCACTTTTAAGACAATTAAAATATCAAAATTTTAACCGGAAAATTTTTTAGATAGCTGCTATAGATTTTGTGTTATTAATAAAAACGCCTTTTTCGCAAAAGCTAAAATTCCAATTCGGGAAATAATCAACCAAATATTTGGAAAAAAATGATGTTAATGTAGAATGTTTCGAGACATATTGTTGGAAAATTTTACGGCTTCTGCCAGAATGGTTATGTAAAACATGTTTTTCGATTCTCCAACGATTACACGAGTAAAATAGTTTCGATGCACTTGAAATTTTGAAAAATAGTACATTTTTCACATGTCTTGAACTGTGTGTTTGCGCAACTTATAAAACTTATAAATCTGAAATATTTACATTTTCTGAAATTTTCGAAAAAATTTTCAAATATTCACACCCAGCGAATAATTGATCTTTAGCAATGGTCAGCAGGGCAATTTCTTCGTAATCATGCCAACTTGTAAAACTCACAAAGAATTATTCGAAGAGATTGATTAGTTTTTATTTTGTTAATAATTTACTGCAAAGGTTTCTATCAGTAAAATTTTTGTTTCCTCCAAGAGGAAGCTTTGTGATAATGGTATTGATGAAGTTATCGCTCGAATGGTGGTAGTTATGATCAAATGACTTAAGACATCTCTTCGAACCAAATTTTCTTTTTTATACGCCTACGTTTCGATCTGCTCCAGATCCTTATCAAGGCTAAGTCAAACATAATACAATATTAATTACAACATTAAATACAAAAATTTAATACTAAATCAAAATTCCTTTTTTTCAAAAATTACCTTAAAAAATTAGATGTATCCACACATCACTACCTCTACTAGCACAGAATTGTGCATATTTTCAATTTAATCTAAAAAAATCCAATACAAAAATTAATACCTATCATTACTACTAATATTTAAAATTAAAGTTTATAATCGTCAACTTAACTGGAACCGACGATAACAGAAATAATTAAAAACCCGTGTCGCCAGGTGGTGATGCAACACCGGCAGACTATAATGATCGACTGTCCTTTTAATCCGAGTACACATCTAGTGTACACGGTAGCTCCGCATACAATCATATAATTAATAATACATATATAACATATATTAACGAGAAGGGAGCCCCAAACGTTTCCACACGGCAACCCGGGCGCCATACAATACGAGGAAGTGGCACTATACTTAACCCATGTATTAGGACGCAGAGCCCACGCAGCAGATACAAACGCTCCTTCCATAACCGCATTGACTATCAATACAGTATGCCCGAAACGTCGCCTAGCAACTCGGTCTCTCCGACCTCCTACTGGGATGTGCCGCTCCGCTCCGCCAGCCGATTATCATTAATACATGTTGGCTATATGGAAGAGAGCGCGGAGCGGTGTGCCACCTCTCTCAAACCTATGATACCCGTTATTGCACTATCAGCGCTCGGCCTCCGTTCTCGTATACATAAAATAAAAACCATGTAACAAAATAAATTTCGTGGACTAGATTTAAGGTTAGAAATCACATTTTTATAACTTGATTTGAGGAAGCACGTATCCTTCGCCCTATTAAGCGTGCTATCAAAAAATTGAATATGGAGCATTTTCGAGAAGCGTCTACGAAAGATCGACGCTTCTCTATCAATAATTTTAATATTTTCAAAATCAAATTTATGTCCGATCTCTATTGCGTAAACGGCAAGGGGAAAGGTGGTATCCCCTTTGTCAATATAACGTTTGTGCTCAGATTCTCTCGCTTTTAACGGACGATAAGTCTCACCAATATATGTAGACTCACAGCCGGCACAATCAATTTTATACACAACGTTCTTAGTATCACCTATAGCGGTAGGGTCCTTCCCCAGTCGTATAAACTTATTAAACTTATCCGTAATCCTATTAGCTAAAGTTTTGCCATACTTATTCAAAACCACCTTTAATTTGCAATTAAATTTATCATGGAAACACAGCGAAATTCTTCCTACAGTCAACAGCATTATTTACAAAAATTTTCGGTAAATCCGGTTTGTCCGAATCTGTGCTCTCTTTTTTGTTATTCTTCAAAAGACCAAGATTGCGCACAATGGGTCTTTTACAGTATTTTTCTATAAACCACGGTGGGTGGTCATTCGCTTTGTGATAGTGATTGTTACAAGTTTCCGGAAAAGTTTTCGCCTTCTTATAAAGGTCTCAGAGTCTCTGCATCTGTATTAGAGGGTCAAGCCCCTCCCCCTTGTCTCTATGTCTCCCTTCCATCCATTAATGCGTATGGTATTCTTTCCAATTGCACTCCAGGATATCATTTTCCCATTTTTGGGTGTACAGCGTCCCACCTTTACCAAAAAATTTCGATACCTGGGGTGCTTTGAGACAAAAAATATAAATAACCATGGGCGGGGGAGAAGGTATTTAGAGAATTCTTTATCTATTCCGTTTAAATTCTTAATTCTGAATCCATAACTTAAATTTAACATGCAGATTTCCTAAATGGAGGCACCACGATATTTACAGAATGAATGTATGGATATCATAAATTATAGTTAATAAGGAAGTTTGTATATCTTGGTATATTTCTCTCTATTTTGAAATCTACAAGCTTAGAAACAATTAGAATTAATTTATTGAGTTATATATTGTAACGGGGCAAATGGCTTTAGCACGGCGGCTACGGATTGCCGCCGCGTCACCGAGTCTTACCTGTGTATAAGCTCCTACACTCCCCGGCGTAGCTTCTCGGCGAACGTCTATGCGCGTCTAATACTTAGCCAACTGCGACGAATACAAATGTGCGATGCGCTCGAACATCACACTTCTCCGTAAATTACGAGTTCTTATTCGAGAGGACGAAGTAAAGGAAAGAGAATAAACTTCACGATTGTTTGGTTATGAAATGTGAGTCGTAGACTCGTCTATTGGAAAATAATTGAATATAAATAAGATCCGCACTCAATGGTCGCATGCACGACAGCGGAGAGAAATAACGCACGCACTCAATTAAGAAAGAGACGAGTGTTCTGTGGCAGAGAACACTCGCCTTCGGCGATCTTAATGAGGAAAATGGTTCTTAGCGAAATTCGACTTACAGACGGTACGAGGTACACGTTGCTTCCTCAGTACTCTTTCTCGAGCCGCTATCTCCTCTACGGGATCCCTGCCTGGGTCGATTCGGATGGCACGGAGAAGGCGTCCCTTCTCCAGCACGCAGATGACGAGTATCCTCAATCACCTCTAGCTCGTCTCCGTATCGGCAATAACACACCTCGGGCACGATGGTGGCTTTGCAAAAGGTCGAAAATATAACGCGCGAAGCACACACCGGCGTGGTCAAATCGAATCTGATCAGCGTGGCGCGCGGGCCTTCTCCTACTCTTCCCCGCGCGTCCCTTGCCGCAGTACAGTAGCGTCGCCTACTACTAAGTTCGCATCGTGCGACACAACGAGCGCGCGCTATTCAAATAGCACGCCTAACCTCTCGTTACACCCCCCTTCCAGACGCTGCGTAGCTTGCGAAGCAGCTCTACACACATGTCGCACGATCATACAATAATTCAGGGTAAAATGAGCAGACACAAGGAGTAAGGTTAGGAAACAAAAATGCAATGCATGACAAATGAAATAAAGGAAATGAAAAAAAACTATTTATTATATTAAAACGAACTCAAAAAAAAACTCCTTCATTTCTTTCCCGTATTTTTCAATATTTCGGCGTGTGTGGCGCGCTCCGGGCATATCTTTGTATTTTTCACTCCCGGATACCCACACACGTAACACTTTGGCCCCTCCAAGCGCTTCTTCTGCAGGTACGCAGTGCGTACCTCCAACCTGCTTTTCTCTCGCTCTTCTCGCATGCGAGCTGAAGATAACTGCTCCTGCAATTTTCTCACCCGCATGGTCTCACGCCTCTCCTCCTCCTCCAACTTTTCTCTCGCAAGTTGCATGGCTCGCAGGCGTTCCCCTGCCAGCTCCAGCTCTCTCTCCTCATCCCGACGGCGTTGAGCGCGAGATCGGCGAACTTGCGCCACCGCTTCTCGCTCCTCCCGACGGTTGCCAACACGCTCAGCCATCTTCAGGACCTCTGGCTGACCGGATCTATCCTTACGCTGGACAAACTCATCAAACCGGTGGAAGACGTCAGTCTCCCATGCCTCCACTCTCCGGTTTTCCGCTCTTAGCTTGCCGATTTCCTCGACCAGCTCGGCCCACTCCTTGTCCTCATCGAGCTCGGCCTTAACATCCGCCGACTCCATGGGCAACGGCACGGGGCTCTTATCCGTCCCCTGCACCTTCTCATGCTGATCGTCTGCACGAGACTCCACTGGCCTCTCTTCAAGGCGAGGCTCCTGTTCATTGCGCGGTGCTGGCAACGCCAACACCGGGCCTACAGCTCCCTCCTCCTCGGTAATAACAGGTGAACTGGAAGCGTTCACCTGCACCACATTACCAGTATCTTGGACATGCTGGAGCGCATTGCCCAGCATGAGAGTCATGGTGACTCCTCCTGTAATGTTGCCTGTGCAAATGACGAATCGACCCTCCGCCATCGCTGCCTCCAAACGAAGTCTACGGGCTTCACCCGTCTGTTTTGAAAGCTGGCGCTGCTAACCGTCCATCTTCAATCTGATGTAAACAAACGAGAGAAAGGAAACTAAGGTTAAGGACATGAAATGAGAATGAAAAATGAATGACTAATGACAAGTACATTACAACGCACGCCGCTGAGCACGAGTTTTTCGTGGTGATAAATTTACCACTTCTTTCAGTTTAATTTTCTTCGAGCCTTTCGGACGCCCCGGTCGACGCTTGACCTCGCAGACGTCGTTCACAACATTAATCAATTTACCTACGCTTGACATGTCAAATGTCTTCGACGCTTTCCCTGAACTACCACCTTGCTGTCCGTCAGCACTCGTCGAAATATTTCCCTCACTAAAACCGTTAACGCTCGCATCAGACGGGTCGCTCTTCGCCTCATCATCGCCATCCCCCGGTGGTCGAGTGTCTTCCTCTGAGCTGGTGTCATTCGCCTCGTGGAATCTCTTAAGTTCTTCAACTGCAATAAGATCCTCAATCTTCCCTTGCTCGCTCGTCAATTCAAAAGTGTTTGAGCCCTTCTTAGCGGTGATGATGTACGGACCGACAAAAGGAAAAGCAAGTTTTGCAGCAACTCCACCCGCTGCCGATGATAATACATGACTGCGTTTCCAGACTTTGTCACCAACCTCAAATTCAGCTGGACGACGACGTGCATCAAAATGAATCGCCTGACGTTCTTGCGATTCTTGCGAAATTGCTTGTGCACGCTCATGCAGCGCTGGCAGTTTAGATAGACGATTCTTCCAATCGTCCACCCCTTCCTTCTCAATAGCCTGATTATCTTCTAAACTTCTAAGTGATGCAGGCATATTCAACTGCCGGCCAAAATTCAACATTGCAGGCGTCTCGCCTGTCGACGCATGCACAGCCGTATTATACGAAAAAGCTATCTCGCTAAGATGCTCATCCCACGCACGATGATTGCCGTTCGCATACGTGGAAATTTCTCGTTTAATCGTCCTGTTCACTCTTTCCACAGGATTCGCCTGCGGATGGTATGGCGGCGAAAAAGAATGTCTAATTCCTTGAGCAGCTAGGTACTCGTCAATCAACTTGTTTTTGAATTCGGTGCCATTATCTGAATGGAATACCTCCGGCGCACCGAATCGAAGCACTACTCTCTCTTTGAAAGCAGTAAGTATTGACTTACCATTAGCTTTACGTAGCGGTATACACTCGATCCAACGAGTAAAGAGATCTTGAAACACAAGTGCATATTCGTGTCCTTTCGCAGACTTTGGCATGGGGCCCATAATATCCCCAGCCACCCATTGCCATGGTCTATGCACGGTTCTCTTTCCCATAAAACCAGGTAAAACACGTTGTTCAACTTTACTTTGTTGGCAAAGTTTACAACTACGTACATACTTCGCTACGTCTCTGTATAGTCGTGGCCAAAAATACTTCTCTACCACCCGACTATAAGTCTTTTCTCTGCCAAAATGTACAGCTGTCGGCTGATCATGACATTCTTGCAGAACTTGATGTCGTTTTTCACTTGGAATGACGAGCTTCCATGCATCGTCATCCTCACCAAGAATTGAAACTAGTTCAGGATTTGGACGATATTTATACAGTCGCCCGCCCACAATTTTCCACTCAGGAAAATTCTTCGGAGTTTTCCTTACCTTATTAAACCGATCATTATACCAATGATCGCGAAACTGTAAATCCTGACTAATCGATGCAATAGATATTTCCGCATCTTCATATATTCGTGATAAAGCATCGGGCACAACATTATCTTTACCCTGTCTATGCTCTATGACATATTTGTGACCCTGAAGTTCAAGAGCCCAGCGTGCCAACCTACCAGTCGGGTTGCGCAGATTACATAACCATCTAAGGCTGCTGTGATCAGTTATCACTTTGAATTGATAACCTTCAATATACTGTCTAAACTTGCGTATAGCAAAGATCACCGCAAGACACTCGCGTTCTGTAACGGTATAGTTACGCTCTGCAGATGAAAGTACTCTATTTGCAAACTCAAGTACCTTCTCTTGACCATCGATCTTCTGTGTCAAAACCACACCAACCCCGGTATCGCTCGCATCCGTATGGATAACGAATTGTTGGTTAAAATCTGGTGTATGCAATATCGGCGCCGAAGCCAGCATCGTCTTAATGGCTTCAAAACATTTCTGCTGCTCTTCAGTCCAAACGAAAGGTTTTCTCGGATCTCCTTTCGTCAATCTAGTCAACGGCTCGGCCAGCGTCGCAAAATTATCCAAAAATTGTCGATACCACGACGCCATGCCGTAAAATCTTTTCACTTGCGTCAGATTTTTCGGAACCGGAAAATCGACGATTGACACTATCTTCCCCGGGTCTGGTCGAAAACCATTTCTGTTCACCAAGACACCTAAGTATCTAGCTTCTTCTTGACAGAAAACGCTTTTCTCACGATTAACAGTGAGACCAGCCTTCTTAATTCGCTCTAGCACGCGCCTGAGGATACCAACATGTTCCTCAAACGAACTTGACACAATTATAATGTCATCTAAATACGCGAACGCGTGCGGTTGCAATTCTGGAAAAATAATCATATCAATCAGCCTCTGAAAAGTTGCTCCTGCCTCAGATAAACCAAAAGGAAGACGTTTAAACTGAAATAATCCCATACCAGGGACTGAGAATGCCGTATACTGCTTACTCTCTTCACTCAAAGGTATCTGATGGTACGCACTACTCAAATCAATTGTTGATATATAGCGTGCCTGTTGCAACTTACGTAAAATCATATTCATCATTGGCAACGGATATGCGTCATTCTTCGTGATCGCATTTACTTTGCGAAAATCCACGCAAAATCTGTACTTGCCATTCGATTTACGCACCATCACAACAGGACTCGAAAATGGGCTATCGCACGGTTCAATTACTCCAGCGTCAAGCATCGTTCTTACTTGCTTGAACATCTCTTCTTCTAACTTCTTCGATACCGGATAATAACGCTGTTTAATTGGCTTATTTGACGTCACCTCGATCCGATGTTCGATCCACGAAGTGCAGCCAATCTCATCCGTATCTTGGCCGATAATTTCGTCAAGAAGTGCTGTAAGCACCTCCCGCTCTCGATCTCCAACATCAGCCAAACCCACTGAAGATAATTGCAATGAACCGCCTTCCACCGCTGCTAATTCAACGTTGACGTAGTTCTTACTATCTCCAAGATATACTCTCGAGGTCATGGGGTCTAAGATGGCCTTGAACGTTAACATAAAGTTAACCCCCACGATACAATCAGTCGGAAGATCCGGGACAATCGCAACACGGATTTCCTTCTTCAAGTTTCCAACCTCGAAAGGTAACCAGACATATCCAGTAATCGGTGTACTTCTCCCATCGGCCAACCTAGCATTCTGGCCTTGGTTCAGTACCACCTGTCGATTCAGTGCACTCGCGAGCTGCAGACCAATCGGGCCCATACACACTCGCGAAGCACCACCATCATATAAAGCTCGGAATCGAAATTCACCGACCCTCACTTGCATCCACCAACGTTTTTCTTGGGGATTGTCTTCGTCAAGTGGATTAGCGCTAATTTCCACTCGAATACCTAGAATCTCATCAATCACTGAGTTCCCTTCTTGATGAATTCCAACGGGCTCGCTGTCAGTAACTACAGCAGCACCCACCTCGTCATTTTCCCTCTCAACTGACTTAGTCAAGATAGACGAGAGCACGGTAGACGCTTGCAAGCTTTCGTCTTTCCTCCATGCTATCCGATCCGTACCAGACTTAGATCCACTCGCTTGATCGAGTTGACTAGCCTGTAAATCAACCTTTCCAACATTCGCACTTCTGTTGCACAAATGATTCGGGCGTGCACTCCCATCATCCGCACTCACAGTACTCTGTGTCGAAAATAAATTCTTCTTAACGCTCGTGAGAACAGGGCTTACACTCCTGCTCACTCGCGGTAACACCGAGGTCTCTCTTGATGACCGCGAACGCACCTCGACCTCCTTCATGCGCTCGCTTCCTCTTTTCCCTCCGGACAATTTTTCCTAATGTGTCCAGGTTTCTTACATTTGTAGCAGATAAAGATCTTCTTTTTCTGCTCCGGATATTTACCATCGGAAGAAGTCGAAGCTTTCGGGACTCCCTTTTCATTCTTAGGCTCTGTAACTTTCTTAACTATCTCATTCTTGAATTCTTTGAGCTTCTGATCAATCATCTTCCCGAATTCTGTCACCAATTGTGCATTTGGCTCGGCCGAACTTACGTCGACCGAAGCTACTTTAGTACTCATGGACGTCACAGGTTTGACACCTCGCGGCGGTCTATACGCCAAACTAGATAACATGGTTTGTTCCGGCGGAGGTGGAGAACGATAATCCTTGCGGCCTGATATTACTATCTCCGCTTCTTCCGCAATCTGACGAAAACTATCCAGATCCACGCATTGCATTCTTGGTGTTAATGCTTGAATATCCGGCTTTAGATTTCTATGTAACAAATCCAGCTGATTCTCCATGCTGGGCTCCGGAATCATCTCCTTCATCATGCCGCGAAGGCACGTCACAAAGTCCCGTACGGATTCGTACTCGCCTTGAAACCTCCTCTCCGCATCTGACGTCAGACGCTGCTGGAAACGTCTATTTGTTCCGTACCAGCTGAGTGCATCCTGACGAAAATCTTGCCAATTCCGCCATTGATTTCTATTGTTACGGTACCACTCAGCCGCTACTCCACTGAATACCAATGACAATACCGACAGTCTCTCGCTCTCAGTCATTCGAGCAAGATTCATATCATCTTCAATCTGTTCAATAAATCGCTCAATCCTTTCTGTAACACCACCTGAGAATGTTAATCCCCACTTCTTGACAATTCCTACTAGATCCCGAGGAAATGATCTAGTCGGTAAATTCCTCTCAAGATTACGACCACTAGACGACGGCCGAATCCGTCTGTCGTCGACTTCACCACTGCTTTCCAAATTCTCCGTGTCAGATGGCCCGAAGATTCTCTTCGGTGCTATCGGCGTATTTACGTTTGATAAATCAAACGTAACTCTCGATGGTGTGGCGCCTGTTAGCGGTATTCTCGTGCTGCTTGCCCTTGCATCGTTTCGGCCAGCGCGCTCAGCCTCTAACTGTTCTCTGAGCTCGCTAATCGTCTTCTGCATGTCGTGCATAGTCTGCATTAGGCCTGGCGGCAATACGTATTCTTTACCATCCACACCAGTTAGAACATCCCGATCTCCTCCTGCTGCAGTTTTACCTTCAGCCTCTTTAACTTCTTCAGCATTGACTTTGCTTTCTTCCAACAATTTATCAGTTCGGGCATCAATGACTTCATCCATCAACGTTTTGTGCAGCGGATGTTGCTCGGTCGTCACAGACAAATTATTCAACTGTGATAACCTCCATTGCGCGCAGGTACTATCTATAAATGTCCTGCGTGCTTTCACTCTTTCTGCTTTAATCTCTGACGTTTCACCCTGGGCAGAAGGCACAAAATCAGAGAATGAATATTCTCCCCTCAACCATCTATATAATCGAGCCACCTGATCTTCCCGTGTACCATCTAATTTCAATTTCATACTAGTCAAAGCATCTAGTCTTTCGCCTTCTTGTAAACTAACGATCCAGTTTACGATCGCGTCGTCTTCGTCGTCGTACATCTTAAAATACTGCGCTATTTAATCTTATAAAAAAAAACGCAAAGAATTGTGTGTGTACGCGTGCGCAATCCCTAACTAAAAAAAACTCGCATGCGTGCTGCCGGTCGAAAAAATAAAATAAAAATAAAAACTCGAAAAATAATTTCACAATAAATTCTAAAATAAATCATTGCATAAAAAACAAAATACTGAAAATCAAATAAATATGAGAGAAAAAAAAACTCCAAAAACTATTATCGATAAAGAAGAAAAAATAATAAAACAAAAATTCACTGTAACCTACTTTATCGACCAGGAACACTTACTACACCTGTAAACTAATTCACGTGAGTACTCTTCCTTCTCACATATATCCCCTATTAAGGAAGACCTGAAAAGAAAACGCGAAGAAAACGCCTATCTTCGCCTACACACACAACCATACGCCGCGCGAGTACGAGTTTCCCCCTCCACGGCAGTGAGCAAAATTCAAAGCTGCTGTATACTCGACGCGCCGCGCGCCGAACTCTACTGTACGCACTACTACAGCTGACGGCTCGCTCGACTACGAGCTTGCCTCTCCCGCGCAGTCAAGTACTGCGCTGGGCATTTAAATCTAACCGAAATCAATGCTCAACACAACCAACCGGGGCAGATTTCAAAAATAATGCTCTCTCGGAACTCCACACTATACCAAATAAATACTCTTCACACCGAGTATATCATACAAGAAAAACTATATATTTCGAGCACGCCACAGTACTCGAAATTAAATATGTTCCGAGAAAATAAAACTTTGAAATCTTTCTCTCTCGCACTCACGTATATAAAATTCTAGAGCTGGAATATCGCCTTATTCCAACTCTCGCTCGACGTAAACACGCGCAATGTTTTACGTCTGCGCCGCACGCTCGCCGCTCTCCGCTGTGTTGTCGTCGACCGCGCGCTAATCCCCGACGCTTCTATGCTTTCGGGATACACGCCGACTTTTCCAACGGCCAAAATTTAACCATATATATTTACGCAATAATCTTCCCTAACTAGCTAATCGCGAGTTCGAACACACGAAAAAAAACGTTCCGTATCCTAATCACTCGGACCTCTCACACGTTGGTC
>JACCIB010001465.1:0-33266 GCA_018906965.1 Philotrypesis tridentata | reverse complement strand
AGTCTAGGCTATACGTCGAAAGGGATCCTTACAAATAGCTAGTGTGTTTTATTTTCTTGGTTCAAGAATCGAAGAAAGTTTCAACATAGAGAATATTCAGTATAAGGAAAAAATTGTCTTGTATTGTGAGAAGCTAGTGAAGTGTCAAGAATATGCATCGCTCATGCATGAAAGTTTCTAAGTTGTTTAAGTGTATATGAATAATTCATAACTTTTCCTATGGTTTCCTGGAAGGTAGACTCTCAGGCTGTATGTCGAAAGGGATCCTGATGAGAAGCTAGTAAAAGTGTTGTATTTTCATCGTTCAGAATCAAAGAAAATTTATACAGAATTTCCTGTTTATATAATTTTCTTGTGATGTGACAAGTTGGTTGAGTGTTACGATTATATTCAATCTTCCACGCAAGAAAGTTTCTACAATTGTGGAAGTGCTTATGTTAACTTTTCCTATAGTCTCCTGGGAGATAGACTCTGAGGCTGTACGTCGAAAAGAATTCTTATGAATAGATAGTAAAAGTGTTTTATTTTCTTAGTTCAGAGAATATTCAGTTTATATAAGGAAAAAATTATTTTCTGTTGTGAGAAGCTAGTGAAGTGTCAAGAATATGCATCGCTCATGCATGAAAGTTTCTAAGTTGTTTAAGTGTATATGAATAGTTCATAACGTTTCCTATCGTCTCCTGGGAGGTAGACTCTCAGGCTGTTCGTCGAAAGGGATTCTTATGAATAGCTAGTGAAAGTGTTTTATTTTGTTGGATTTTAGAGATTATTCAGTTTATATAATAGAGAATATTCTTGCTTGATGCAACAGTAATGTTTTATACAATAATCAGCATGTGTATATTATATACTTACTCCATCAATTTCATGGCTTTAGGGTCTAAATTGTCAGGTGCATAACTATAAAAATCAAAACTATAAGTTCTTAGATAAACTCAATTGTATTGTTTTAGCATGTTAAAACAAGGTTTTATAGCTATAACAGATTTTAAATCAGGCGAAGACCGAAATATTCAAAATGTAGCTTACTTATTTCAATATATTCTTCGCTCTCATTTCTATATGTAGTCATTATTATAATAGTGATTAAAATCTATGGATATTTTACATACATTTTTTAGTACCTTAATACAGTAGTTATTATATATAAGCTCTGGTCTTTGTAAACATGTATTTTTTGCAGATATTTATTCCATTTTTAATGGGACCAAATGGAAGTTGATATTATATATATATTTTATACTTTCTTTGATATTATGGTTTAGCAGTAAATTCAGTATATATAAATTTTATGGCTGTGATGAATAAATATTTAACGATGAAAGTAAATTAGGTGTCAGCTATAATACAGAGTGTAAATAATAATAGAAAACATTGAACGTAATTCAACACAGTGTACCAAGATAAAAGACGTTGAAAGATTCACAGTTTGCACTTCCAACGCCTTTTTCACATACCCCAAACTCAGTATAAATAGTTTAACGTACCACAGAGTAGTTTAGCATAGGAGTCTGTCAAATAAGAAAACAAGCAAATAGTTAACTTAATAGACAGGCACCCCAAAAGCATTATTAATATCCCATATTGGACCCACAAATAAAACTTTCAAACTATAATTTAAAAAAATTAAAGCAACGCACTTGCACGAAGCACTGAGTTCATAAGTATTCCTCTCTTCATGCACAAACAAAACTTGGTCGGCAAAAGTCATTATCAATTCCATAGGCAATAAAACAAATAATTAAGCCAACGCACACAAACTAAATTCAATGTGCACAATTATTGAGACCCACTATTTACACATCAAAACTTAGTCAAACCCAGGAAGAGCAATCTGAAAGAGACGGCCTTTGCTCCAAAAGACGAACTCAATCAGATAGGTCTGACATAAACATACACCAATAAGTCCATTCAAATCCATGGAAAACAGAGCCAAAAACACAAAACAGTTTAACATAAATTAAATTATTATGTGAATTATCATATATATTATGTGAATTATATTATCATATGAATTATTATTAAATTATTATGTGTAGGAAAAAAAGTGAAAATAACTATACCATTTTTTGCTTGTTCTTGACAAATCACACTTGAGATCCACAAATTCACACAATAATTATTGAAAAACACCATAGTGATTTACACTTATTCACACACATACATAATTTAAAAACTACAAAAAGTCAAAAGCACTGGTCAAGTCATGTAAATTAATTAAATATGTTTATTAAAACACTCTACAACACTGTTGTACTTCTCACTACAAAAACTTTAGCGAAAACTTGTGCACTAGCTTCGTCATGCCATTCCAGGGGAGACGTCAAAATCCTCTTAAGACGTAACACATAAATTTCGAAGCAGCATTGACACAGTGACCTGAAAACAAAAAGACAAAATTCTTTTAACAAAGCACCGGTGCTTTAAATGAACAAAAAGTCTCAATAATTTAAATAAAAAAAATAACTTATCTGACTCCAAACAGCAATGATCGATCAGGGAAAGCACAAGTTTCCCATCACTACAGTGTACAAGTCCCAAAATAAATCACTCCTCGGAGTAGCTGACCATCCATAGTTGCTCCTGAGTACGAGTTTCGATTCCGTAGCAACAATTTTAAAATACTTTAGCAGCTACAAAGTTAATCACGCGAGAGGTTAAACACTGACGGTATAGCAGACGTAACGTCGATAACCCCAGGACTGCAGAGCGACTTACCGACGCCACAGACTGAGCACGCGCGCACACTTTTAAAACTAGGGCGCTAGTGACAAATACTAGTACCACTGCCGCGGCCATCTTCAGTGAGCATATACACATTAATTTTAAATTTATAACTTATTCAATTGATGTTAACTATTCTTTGTAATTTAGGTATTACATACTTTTTAAAAGTAGTGAAATCTCCCCCCCCCCCAAAAAAACCTTTCAAGGTAAAAGGCTGGCAAGTATAAGGTCGTTTCTTCATGTAAAACTTGAAGATTAATTTTGCAACTCTTGATATCTCAATGTCACAAAAATTCTAAGTGTTTTCTCTATCTATACAGTTATTTTATTATATTAATCAAAGTTAATTTTTAAACTCTCGATATCCTTATGTGGTGAAAATTCAGAGTGTTTATTCTAAACGTCTATTTTCATTATGTAAATTAAAGTCAAACTTTCAATAATAATGTAAATAATATTCTAGCAGGTTTATTGTGTACGTTTATTACTTTTCCTTAGTAAAGGTTGATAAGAAATGTGATTATAATGCAATGATTAAAAAGGTATTTCTAATTAGTTCAACAAATAATTATGTTAATATATGTGTCTTCTTTTACCTCGTAAATGAGGTGAATCACAGACACTGAAAGAACATGATGCTTATACATGAAGCTGAATAACTTGAAATTTTCATCTATCTATATCATATGAATGCGTAAACATCTTTGCTTGAAGGATCTGTTGGACAGACTACCATTTCTTTAGTGTTTCTTCTCTATAACCTTCGATTTTACATAAATTTCAATTTTAATATAGCAAAAGAAGTTATGATATCAATAAAGAAATTGGCAAGTTTTTTGTTAAAGTAGCAATTGAGTTGATATAAATAAATAATTGTCTAAATCGGAGAAGGATTATAAATATATATGTATTCATCATTATAAACACTCGACCAAAATTGTGACATGTGAAAAGGTGGATAGCCTGGGAAAAGATACTGTCGGTAGAATTGTCGGAATTACTGCGATTGCCGCCTCGTCCTGCGCATTCCAGCTGACGTTTAATGACTGATCACTCTTACGCCGTATTTAGTGTGGGAGGTTAGGTCACCGTACTTCCGGTAAATAGAGCGTTCCGTGACCGGTCACAAACATGCGCAAAGCATAGGACTAATTCGATATTATTCAAAGTTCAATAGTATCCGTGTGTACATATAGGAATGATGTTCTTACACGACATTATCACATGAAAAATGTGCCCATAATATATTACAGGATTGTTTCGCATTATGAAAACTTTTTCGATTATTTATGGAAGCAACGAGCGGATGTACAATCTACTCTACTTAGTAATTCAGTAAATTTCTATCCTTATTTCATGAAAAATCTATGTCCAAGACGATCATTTGCAATTAAATATAAGATTTAATTCATACAAAAAATCGATCCCACATTTTAAAAAAACAGTAACAAATTCTAGCATTTAGAACGCAATTTTTTTTATGGAAAAACTTGCCGTCCCGTCCTATCATAGATAATCGATGAACTACTAAATGTCAGTGTAATCAAGAATCTCATAAAATTTTTAATATACTTATAATATATGTTTATATATAATATTTATGTATAATATAATATTATGTTAAACTGTGAGAACGATAGCCTCAAATAAAAATTGTAGTTCTATTTTTTTTATTAAGTATGGATATAAAACTAAATATAAACATAAATGTTAATTAATATTTTTTTAGCTTGATTGATTTCCGAACTTTAATCATAGAAATTTATTTTATAACATTTTGTAATACATAATAATAATTATTTTTATTGAACATCTTGAAACCATACGATAATAATACATACTATTGTGAAACATACATCCAAATACAAATAACCAAAATTGTGTTACAATGATTACAAGATGAAGTTTGAATTCTTCAAAAATTGGTTAAGAATAGTAGTAAATACATGTAGAATGAAAAATCCGATACAAGATTTTCTAACAGTGTTTTGTTAACAACAAATTACTTTGGATAACCATGCAAAATTTTAAGATAGTACCCATCGGTATCTATTATAGGACGGGACGGCAAGTTTTTCCATAAAACAAATTGCGTTCTACATGCTAGAATTTGTTACTGTTTTTTTAAAATGTGGGATCGATTTTTGTATGAATTAAATCTTATATTTAATTGCAAATGATCGTCTTGGACATAGATTTTTCATGAAATAAGGATAGAAATTTACTGAATTACTAAGTAGAGTAGATTGTACATCCGCTCGTTGCTTCCATAAATAATCGAAAAAGTTTTATAATGCGAAACAATCCTGTAATATATTATGGGCACATTTTTCATGTGATAATGTCATGTAAGAACATCATTCCTATATGTACACACGGATACTATTGAACTTTGAATAATATCGAATTAGTCCTATGCTTTGCGCATGTTTGTGACCGGTCACGGAACGCTCTATTTACGGAAGTACGGTGACCTAACCTCCCACACTAAATACGGCGTAAGAGTGATCAGTCATTAAACGTCAGCTGGAATGCGCAGGACGTGGCGGCAATCGCAGTAATTCCGACAATTCTACCGACAGTATCTTTTCCCAGGCTATCCACCTTTTCACATGTCACAATTTGGTCGAGTGTTTATAATGATGAATACATATATATTTATAATCCTTCTCCGATTAGACAATTATTTATTTATATCAACTCAATTGCTACTTATAACAAAAAACTTGCCAATTTCTTTATTGATATCATAACTTTCCTTTGCTATATTAAAATTGAAATTTATGTAAATCGAAGGTATAGAGAAGAAACACTAAAGAAATGGTAGTCTGTCCAACAGATCCTTCAAGCAAAGATGTTTACGCATTCATATTGATATAGATAGATGAAATTTCAAGTTATTCAGCTTCATGTATAAGCATCATGTTCTTTCAGTGTCTGTGATTCACTCATTTACGAGGTAAAAGAAGACACATATATTAACATAATTATTGTTGAACTAATTAGAAATACCTTTTTAATCATTGCATTATAATCACATTTCTTATCAACCTTTACTAAGGGAAAAGTAATAATGATACGTTTCGTTAATAATAGATTGAATGATATTAACTACGGAGCCCATCCTGTATGTTTATCATAACGAACGTTCTGAAAAATCGACCAAGCTCTCGATTACTCTTTCTACCACATTTCCTTGTGGATGGCGCACAGAAGAATATACTAATTGTATATTTTCTTCTTCTAGTTTTTGCTGCCATTTTTTAGAAGTAAATTGAGTACCATGATCACACATGATTCTCTTTGGCTTTCCAAATTTTTTATATAATGATCGAAAATTTTTCTCAATACAGTAGACGTATTGGCTTTTTTTATCGGGTATAAAACTACCAGTTTGCTAAAGACATCTATCGTTGTAAAGTTATACTTCATCCCTGAAGTAGAAGTCGGTAATGGACCATAAAAATCCACAGATAATAAGTCACCGAGCTTCTCTGGAATGATTGTTTGTCTTTGGCAGTGCTCGGCCTTGTCGAAATTTTATTTCTTTGACACGAGTCACAGGTAGATAACAAGTAAGAAATTTTATGTTTCAAATCTTTCACATAAAAATCTTAATGTATCATTTTTTTGTAATTTTCTAGTTCCAATATGACCGTAATATTCATGTAATTCTAAAATGAATTTACCTTACGAATCTCTCCGGCATTACCAACAAATATCGTTCAAAAACAATTTTTTTTATAAGTCAAATCATCTTTCACAATATAAGTCGGCAGTTTTAAGATTTTTATTTGGAATTTTGTCTAAAACTAGTACAGCTTTAGCTTTCATTTGCTGAGTTTTCTGATCTTCTTCTTGATGAGTTTTAAAATTCTTAAAAACTGAAATCATTTCTTTACTCAGTTTTCTTTTCTATTAACAGCCGAGATTACAATTTCTCCAGGCTTGTTTCTTACCGTGCTCATGTAATCGGGATGCCTTGGATAATAAGTCAGGCACGACATTGTCTTTCCCTTTTACATGTTCAAAATGAAGATCGTAGTCTTGTATTGCCATTACCCATCTGCGTATTCTCGCACTGGTTAATCGGCAATTAAACGTATAAATCAGTGCTTGGTGATCAGTTTTCACCTGCACTTTCGCCATTCTTAAATAATTCGTCTAACTTCATTATGCAAAAAACAATTGCAGAAGTTCTTTTTCAGTAGTGAAATAAGCCAATTCGCTGCCTTTTAAAGTACGACTAAACGAACTTTATGACTTTCCACTCCATTTTCATCTAATTGAGACAGAGCACCTGATATCGCAAAATCACTACTATCTGTTCTTAATATATAAGGTTTCGTAGGATCAGGATGAGACAAAGTAGTATTTCCAAAATAACTGTTTAACATTTTGAAATGCTTCATTCTCCTTTGTCCCCCCACCCCCACTTTTTTACTCTTAGTAATCTGAATAATGGTTCCATTGCATATGCAAACTTATCAACCAGTCTACCATAAAATTTAGCAAACCAAGAAAACCTTTTTAATTGTCTATGGTTTCTAGTATTGGAAATTCTCTTATTAGTTCAAGCTTTGCTTCCTGAGCTTTTATTCCTTCAGGAGTAAGCGTAAAGCCAAGAAAATCAATTTCTTATCTAAAGAAATGTGTCTTTTTAAGACTAAGAGTGAAATTATACTCTTCTAGTCTTTAAACAATTTTTCAAGATGCACTAGATGAGCTTCTTCTGATCCGGAGATACATAATAAATCATCTACAAATTTATTATGTTTTTACCGAGCCTTCTGATAGCAAAATCTAAGCCTCTCACTAATGCTGAGGTACTTTACACTGGTGCCAAAAGGACAAACGTTAAATTCATATACTTTGCCTTCATATACTAACGGTATCTGCCAAAAACTACTCGTTAAATCAAGACTTGTCATCACTGCAATTTCAATCACAAATTTGCAATAATTCCTCTACATTTCTAGGAGACTCATAATCTTTTACAAAGCGCTTATTTGCCTCTCTAGCATCAAGACACGGCCTCACCGTTCCGTCTTTTTTTACTGGAGTCACCAATGGACTAATGTATTGACTGTTTGACCTTCTAATCACTTTCCAGTCTAACATCTTTTTTATCATTGCTCTAACAATTTCTCTATTGTTAATTGCAATAGGATATGGAGCAACATAAAATGTAGAATGATCTTTGATCTTGATTTTATATTCAAATTCTTTAATAATCCTGGTTTTTTACAAAAAACCTTTTTATAATCTCCAGATGAGATTTCTGAGATTGTCGATAGTTCTCGGATTTTTACAGATGCAATTCTGAAGTTTCTCTTCTACTTGTTGCACTGTAATGTCATACAGATCTGTGCCATCTGATGACAAATTATTAATTACCAGAGACGCCTCGCATTGATTTCCATGCAACTCTGAGTAATTTTTATTGAGTTCAGAGAGAAAAGTCCGACCTGCATTTAATTCGGCTTGTTCCTCCTGACTCCAATAATCCTCAACTTCTCCAAAATCTTCGATTGCCTCAATGCAACGATGATTTATCTCTTCTATACTCAATGGAGAGGTTTTATAAATTAACGATTCCATATTATCTTTTGATTCTCTTACTCCACTGTGCCCATACGAAATTTGATAGACATATCAAAACTTTCCATAGCATCAACTCCAATTATGCAATCCCTAGATAATCTCGGAATTACAATGATATTAAGATTTTTGCTTGTTTTTCCAATAGTAACTTCCGCAAAAAATTGAATCTTTAGACGGACAAATTGAGCTCCAATAGCCCCTTCAATAACTTGTCCTATAATAGGTAACGTTGGACATTTATTAAATTTATCAACATGCAATCTGTAAAATTCATCAGAAATGCACGTGATAGGGCTGCCTGTATCGATGAGAGCTTCTACCCTCGACATCTTGCAAATTATTTTAATCACAGGACACTCTGTGTTTTTGGCATTTTTGAATTCTCTCCTCCGGACTATATAACAAGGCTCCTCTAGGATCTTCAAAAATCGTTTGAATATATATCCTTTTCTAGAATCAGTCGCCTCATTACTCTCTCTATTGAGATAAAATCCGAGGCACATGCTGCGACTGTCGTTAGTTTCCCGACATTCCGCATGCCTCTAACGGATTTTTTAAAATTTCTCTATCTAAAGAGTAAATATCATGTCCATTTTTCGATTTAGTACCAGTACTCTTCTGTGGCATTTTTTTAAATGTACTCTGTCCACCAAAAGTTTTCTGACTAGTCGCAGCTTCTCCGGTTTTAGCTTGAATTTTATTAGTCTCAGAGCTCTCCTCGGATTTACTTTGACTATTCAGATTGTTACTGTTATTATTATTAAACCTTTGATTGTTCCAAGGTTTAAAATTTTTCTGAGAATTCTGTACTGTCGAATTAGTACTAGCACCAGAATCCGTAGATTTATTGGATAATACAGATTTACTCTCTTTTCTCTCTACATTCCAATATCTATGCAAGATAATAAATCAAGCAAACCTGATTTAGTTTCTATTTTCTGTGTAGAAACTGCAAATCTTACTTCGAATCCATGATGATCCGCAAGTTTTTCTTACAAGCTCTTTTTTCAGACATTTCTCCTATGTCTACTGCTTGACTCATTAATTCAGTAGTATATTCTACTCGAGTCTTTTTCTCCATATCACTGTATATACCATATTCAATTTTTCTTTTGATTTGGTCAGTGATATCAGAATTCCAAATCTCTGTTTGAATTCTTTTTCAAATTGATCGAATGATGAGATAGAATTTTCTGTCATATCCCACCAACTACCTGCTATACCTCTCAAAGAACGTGCCAAAATATACTTGACATTATCTAGAGGCAAATCCTCCGATCCCATATATCTTTTAATCTCCCTTAAAAATTTCATAGGCTTATCAGATAAATCAGCCTTGAAAATAGGAGCAGACATTTTTTCTCTCCGAAAAGCAGAACGACTCGTGTTTAAGAAACTCTGATTTACTCTTGTACTCCTATCCGGAGACAAAATTAAACTAGGCTTAGTTATATTTTCTCTTAGCCTGTCTTTTATGGGTCTCATGGGCGAAGGAGATCGACTACTATTGGATAATCGTCTAGTCGAAGCTCTCCTATCTCTAATTTCATCATCTGACCATTTTATTGAATATTTCGAGTAACTCTAGATTTTTTCATTATCTTTATTGATCCGACTTTTGAATAGATCAATTTTCAGTTCATTTTCAATCTCATGATCTTGACATTTTTCGTCATTCTCATGAGATCGTAGAGCTGCTCACTATGCTTATCAACGCTAACCTCATGAGTGCTTAATCTGCTTTGCAGAATGTCTATTTCATTTTCAGCGTTTAACTTAAATATTCTTAAATCGCTGAATTGCTGATCTTGATCGATTATTACGTCCTGCATCTCTGTTATTAGAGTGCTATAACTTTTATTCGAATTTTCAGCTTTTGTCAATCTGGATAGCAAATGTTTATTGGCATTTTCCAAAAAAACAATGCGCTCCTCTAGAGATTTTACTTGAGAATTATCCCTCAAGTTTCTCTGTTTCTCGTATTGTTCGAAATACTTTTGAATTATATGCTCCACAGCTCCTTCATTTATGGCTGACTCTGGAGTTATATCTTGAGACATATAAATGCGAATTTTATCCGCATCCTCACTTATATTCTCAGCATATGTTTTTATGTCATTCACATCTGTTGTGAGTTGTTGAATTTTTGTATTAATCAATTCAACACCCCTAGATGCCTCATTGCAATTATCACGACGCTCAAAATCTCGTTTTTGGCATCGTTTTTCAAGCTCCTTTTCACTTGTATTTAATTTCAATTCAAGTTCTTTTATTTGTCTAAGAGCTTCTTGATAATTTTCTTCGGAAGTTTGAACATTGTTTGTCAAATCTTGCAAAGCAACTTCATTTTCTTCTATATACAAAAGTATATTTTGCATATTCTCATTAACTTGCTCATTGAAAGCCATTACTTCATCTTCAAGAGCATTGTCAATGTGTGTGTCGTCTTTTAATTTAGCAAGAGATTCATTCAAAGCATCTCTTTTTCCCTGCAAACTACCTTGATTCTCCTCAAGGAGCTTAGAACTGCGTGTTTTCACCATCATACTATAGTGTACTCGGCACAGATAGTATATAACACTGCTGGTCTACTAAGAGTTAGATGGCTCAGAGGTAAAGCTCCCGTCCTCAAACTCTGCGATCAAAGTTCGAATCTCGCTTAAGTCGAAAAAATTTTTTTCTTCCGAGATTATTGTTTTTTCATATAAAAAAATTAATAAAATTCTCTTTTACAATTTACAAAAATTTCAGTTGCAAATTTTAAGCGAATTTTCTCTTATAACTCCTTTCGGGTATTATTTTTCGAAATTCGTATATTTCATTGGTTCATATTTTATCGGCTTTTTGTCTCCCACACAATATTACAATATTTATAAGTCATTGACAATATTGCATATTAAACAAATTTAACCATGAATATTTGAACTATTATTGAAATATATATTAATAAAAAAACCCGAGATTCTACTTCTGATATATATATAATTATTACTTTTATGATAAATTTTTTTTGCACGGAAAGAAAATACTATTTATACACTAATTATACACTAGCAATTTTGGAATAAAAAAATACTTTTAAATTGAAAGGTTTGACATTTTAATGTCAAAACGTCGATTTCTTCTTCGACCTTCTGCAGACGAACGTCGACTTCGACGTTTCTCTGCTCAACGGTTTCCTCTAACACGTCTAAACGTTCTAGAGCCAACTTTAAATTTAACTCTCCGAGACGATATACTCTTTCCTCTAACAAGCAAATCAACTCTCCCAACTGATAGTTTTCGGAGGCCAGTTCCTGTACTCTCTCTCCGAAATCATAAACAGGATTTTCCGGATGATTGACGAGCTCTTCTCCGGGCCACGGAAAACTCACCGGAAAAAATATAGGCACCATTGAATCAAATCTGTGTACAAACTTTGTAACTCTCTTTCTCTCTATCCTGGCAGGATCGCCAATGTAATGGTTCGTTTTCTTGGTTAGGAAGATAGAGAGGAATGAGGAGTTATAATAAATACACAGGTATATTGATGCTGTAACGTACCGAAGCTTTATTTATTTCAACACGCAATAGATAAGTCTACGATTGAATAATAATCCCGCGAACGGGCCTTACCGCCGCTTTTATAGGAAAACACGTATATACACATTGAGCTCGGATTGATATACACATCAATCCGATACTCCCTACAGGCAACGCGCTCATATTCTATTTACACCGCGTATACATTTAATATACATATAACGCGAGAAAAGGCGCGAATCTGCCGAACGCTATACACGAGACGACGCGCACTATTTACATATATTAAACTCGAGGCGAACGCTTTCTGTTTACATGGGTAGGGACAGGACCGTTACAACATTTTTATGATTTTAGGTCCTATACCGCAGGATATCTCAGCATCCACCTGATGAATTGACACCAGACAGGATGGAAAATCTTCTGAATACGTTTCTTCACTGCTTGAACGGAGCAGAATTGACTAATACAAGGTAAAAGTCAATGTTGCGTATATGAATATATGTAATATTCACTATAATTACTGATATAATCATCTTATGAGTTACTAAATATTTAAAATTTATTTTTCGTAGAAAAGTCTTCCGCTCAAGCAGTGAAGAAACATATTCAGAAGATTTTACATCCTGTCTGGTGTCAATTCATCATCTGGATGCTGAGATATCCTGCGGCAAAGGGAAAAAAGTGCTGAGAATTAGTGATTCATACATGTAATTGTTTACAATGTAAGTATAGATATATAATTTTTTAAAAATAGTTAAAAATATGTTTAATACCTACATTTTAAGTAGGAGAAAGAATTTTTTTATACTATTAATAAATAATTTTTTTCAGCCTATTACTTATTCATGTCTTTTTTACCGGTTTAACTCAGGCATAACCCCTTAACATGTATGTTTTTCGAAAGTTAACATTGTATTAATGAATATTGAAATTTTACTCACCATTTTTTAACAAATATTTTAATATAGTTAGTGAAGGTCGTAATATTGACGTAGATATGTAATATAGCTTTAATGCCATATGGATTAATGTAGCTGCATGCATGGACTCAATTTTCTTGTAGAAAGTCTTATCTTGATGTATAAGCTAAAAGTAACATTATAAAATATGTATTATCTACAATTCTATATATATTATTTAAAACTGAGAAAAAATTATAAAAACTCAGATTATTTTATATTTAATGCAAAATGTTCCGTTTTATTAGAATTCATCAACGGAGTTGACTACGCTGGCCCTTTCATAAAGACGTTCCATTGGAGCGCTGTGACCATTATGCATATATTCACTATTTTACCAATTAAGTGGCGCTGTAGTGCCACGAACGCGAGTTTGAGAACTTCAGCGGTACGGCGCCCGTGTCATATTTATTTCAATATTGACGGGCTCAATATTCAAATACTTCTAAAAAAATTGATAACGGAAAATTGAAGAAAAAAATCGATTCAAACTCTACATAACCATTATGTAACCAAACTTCTAACTATTTATTCTTTAGAATATTGTTTCTTCAATTAATTGAATGATTAATTTTCAAACACCGATAACTATTATGTAGCCAAAATTCTAAGTACTTTATTCCATACAGTAATTTAATTATGTACCAGCGAATGAGCTCGCTTCGCTCGCCTATACAAATTTTACTCATGATAAAGTGTTGAATAAAAATCTTGTATAACAATAAATCATATCCGAAAGAATTATTATTAAAAAATTTATGAGTGGTTCAAAATTTAAAAAATATATTTTATAATATTAATATCAGAGGTTATAAAAATATGATTTCTTTGGCAAGTTTTGGATCAAAATTACTACATTTTAAAAAGCCTGGACCGCAAATATTAAAAATATGTAGAAGAACATACATAATATATATGCATTGCATGCTAATAATAAAGGCATACGAAAATATGGATAATTATATAATAAATAATAAAATTACAAATACTTATATAATAAACCAATCGTATGTTGACAAAGTATATACAAATTTAATAAATCATTTCAGTACATTTTGTAACGAGAGTTTGATGTGTGATATTGAAATATCGCGCGCTCGTTATGTCGCAAGATGCGCAAGTCAGGCGTCGCGGCCATGTAGAACCGAGAGACGCGCAGGGAAGAGTATGGGAGTTAGGCCCGCGCGTGATACGTTTGGATACAACCTGACCAGGCCGGCGTGAAGATATAATCGTGTTCGATAACATCCATTATTGGATACCGCCAAGGTGTCCGAAGTAACCCATAATCAACGGAGAGCGGAGTTTTGCGATCCTTACCGATAGTACTATAACGGTACCATGGAGAATGTAAACAAATATGATCTCGACCTCTGTGACTTCTCGGCCATGTTACTTTGGTCAAGGGCATATGTGTTTACACTCTCCATGGTGCCAAAACCACTTGGGAGAGACCCGCTCTCTCTCTATTTTTCTCGGTATAGTAGCGAGGCCCTTTGGAGAGATCACCGCTCTCCAAATCCAGCGGGACCCGACATTATTTTTCAGCTAGCGCGCTCTGTGCGGCGCGATGACCGCCCCTTATGAGCGGCCATTCAGACAAAAAACCCGAGCGGCGAAGCTGATAAGGCAGGCTTCACACACGTGCACACACACACATACACATTGATAGATATATATTTAAAATTTTTACCTTTTATTAAATCTTCACAACAGAGGTATCCAGTCAAGATAACATAATCTTACACTCGGTGGTGTTTGCAGAAGCGCAACCGAGCAGTCAGCTGCTAGAGCCAGGAGGACAGCGCGGCGCCGAGAGCAGCCTGCCGCCGAGCAGCAGCAGCACGAGGCGAGAGCGAGAGAGTGGGGGAAGGCAGCGCGTAGCAGCGCGCGGCAGCCAAGGCGAGAGCAAGAGAGAGGGACGAACGGCGCAGCGTTGAAGCAGCGAGAGAGGGACAGAGACAAGATACGAGGCATGCGAGCCACGAGGCGTACGCGCGCGAGCGACGGCCGCCATGTTGGCGAGGAGCAAACGTTAGCATGAGTGCGAGGATGGAAATAGCGAGTGAATGAATGCGTGTTATAGACAGACGAGAGAGAGAGAGTGGAGGCAACGTGTATGCGCTGAATCATATTGGGAAAAGGTGGAGGGCTACGGCTTGATCCACAGCGCGCGTGCAAGCGGTAAACATGAATGTAAGCGTGCCGAAATGCGAAACTGTGTAAAAATGCGTAAATACGATTAGTAGAGCCAGACAAGCGTGTAAACGCGTTTTGAATGTCGCGCGCATTTTGAGTATTGTAAAAGAGGGCGTAAGAGTGCGAATATGCTATATGGTGCGAAAGCGTGTAAACGTGTGATAGGCGCGAGAGAGCGATACATCGGAAATGCGTGAGTGCGAGTGAGAGAGCGATAGACGCCGCGAATCGGCGTAGTTGCCGAGCGCGAATAGAGTCAGTATCCAGCACGGCTTGAACGGAGAAGTATCGAGTACTATTTGGACCGAGACACATCCAGTGAGCAAACAAGACAAAGCGAATCTTTTCCAAGGCGACTTCGAGAGTGACCAGGATTATCCCCCCCTGTGCATCTTCCGAGACTAATTAGTTTCTTTCGCGAGCGCTTCCACAGGGTACGAGGCAACGCCAGTACGCGAGGATGAGGAGCAAAAGGAGTAGAGACAGGTAGGAGTGTTCCAGAGATACCTCCCCGCCGCGAGTCCCTAACCTAGAGCCTGCCCGCGTAAAAACGGTGAGCTCGGCCGAGGACGAGCAGTAGCAGAAGTAACACATGAACTGATTTCGGGCAAAGATTTCTGCAAGAAGTTCAAAATAGACACAAGCCACAAAGGCCTATGGCGAGCCAATCTGGGAGAGTGGAGAGAGTTTGACCGGCCAGAAGCTAGGTCTCCGGCAATCATCATCGCAGAGAACGCGGGGATCTCCGAGCTCAGCGACGAGGAGAGACGGGAAATCGAGGAACTGATGGCCGAGATTCTACCAAACAATCCCGGAGAGGAACTGGGGTACACGGATTTAACCGAGCACCACATCGTAGTGACAGACCCAACCCCTATACGCTGTAAAGCCAGAAGACGTTCACCGAAGAAGATAGAGGAAATACAAAAAGCAGCTATAGAACTTAGAAGACTAGGGGTAATCGAGAGATCCGCAAGCGCTTATTGTAGCCAGGCATTACTAGTGCCAAAGCCCGATGGGTCAGAGAGATTTTGCGTCAACTATATCGAATTAAATAAAGTGACGAAAAAGGATAGCTACCCTCTGCCCCAAATGGACATGATACTAGACAGACTACGCGCAGCCAGATACTTGAGCAAGATCGATCTCAAGCAGGCTTACTTCCAAGTCAAAATGGAGGAAAGCAGTAAGAAATACACCGCTTTTGCAGTACCTGGATACGGTTTATGGCAATTTAAGCGCATGGCTTTCGGCCTTTGCAACGCGCCTAGTAGGCTGCAGAGAATGGTTGACATTTTGTTTGGCCCCGAGGACTCCCCAAATGTGTTCGAATACCTAGACGACATCGTCATAGCTACCGACACGTTCGAGGAACACAAACATAGAGTCAGACACGTGTTAACCAAATTGACGTCAGCCGGACTCACGATTAACCCGAAGAAATGTGAATTCTGTGTCAGCGAGATAAAGTACCTGGGATTCATTCTGGATCCCATCACTCACCCGGATGAAGGATGGAAACTTGTAGTGCCGGAGGAATTGCGTGAAAGAGTATTGACAACAGCGCACGCCAAAATCTCAGCAGGACACTTAGGAATTGAGAAAACCTACGATAGGATAGCACGGGAGTATATCTGGCCAGGACTATTCCATGATGTCTGCCGATTAATAAAAACCTGTCGAACTTGCCAGGCATACAAGATTTCCCAACAGGCTGCTCAAGGGCTGATCGGGAAACGAATCGTCGAGAAACCATGGTCCGTCGTGGCAGCAGACGTGATGGAGTTCCCAAAAAGCTCCAGCCAGAACAAATATCTCCTAGTATTCCAAGACTTATTCTCTCGTTGGGTGGAAATACATCCATTACGCCAAGCTAACGGAAAATCTATAGCCAGAGCTTTCGAAGAACTGATATTGTTCAGGTGGAAGACGCCAGAATATTTATTGACAGACAACGGAACGGAGTTTATCAACAAACATCTGGCAGAAACACTAGAGCAATACGGCGTAAAACATGTGACCACACCATCTTACCATCCGCAAGCAAATCCGGTGGAGAGAAGCAACCGCACTTTGAAAACAATGATTTCCCCGTTCGCGAAAAATCACAGTGATTGGGATAAGCATTTGCACGAGTTACGACATGCGATAAATACAGCTAAGCAAGCGACGCTAAAAACGTCTCCAGCTATCTTAAACTACGGCAGACACCCTACCCCGGTGAAAAGCTTACATGTGGAATGGGAGGGGGTGACGAAGAAGATTAAACTAGAGCCCAAAGTCGAAGAGCCCCAAGACAGACAGAAGAGACTAGGCGCACTACGAGACATGGTAGCGAAATATATAGACGACGAACGAACGAGACAAGGTGAGCGATAAAACAAAGGCCGCAGAGTTGTAGAATTCCAAGTAGGGGACTTAGTGATGAGAAAATCTCACCCCTTATCCAAAGGAACTGAGAAATTCTCAACCAAGTTAGCCCCCAAGTATGACGGTCCGTTTAAAGTCACCGAGAAAAGATCGCCAGTCGTGTAGATACTAGAGCCAGTCGAAGGGAAGAGTAGGAAAGTGGCTAAGGTCCACGTAAGCTACCTCAAACGATACGTATCCCCTAGAAACAACCCTACTAACAAACCTTCTTCCCAACCTGTAGTAGTATCCGACAGTGATGCATGTGGTTACATTGCGACGCTCCCAAAGTCTGCAGTAAGTAACCAGGTAGCGGGTTGGCCCCGTCAATCCACCATGAAACATATTACTAATCCATTGAAAATTTCAGACATGAGTTCAAACGACGGACAGAAGGTAGAGCCAGCGAGGATTAACTGGGCAGACGAGGAGCCGGAGGTGGTCAACGACCTGGTGGAGCTCACTCCCATCGAGCTGGAGCTTGCAGCCAGCAGAGAGCAGGCAGCCCAGGCGGCGACTCGACGGATTGAGCAGCAGCACGCGGGCGTCGACGAAGTCGCCACCGCCATAGAATGCCAGGCGGCGGAGGAAGCCCCCCCCCCCCCAACCCCAGGAAACAGACGACACGATGGATGTCTGTATCACTGAGGCCGAGGAAAACGACCTACTCGCGGAGAGCAAAGAGGCGCCGGCGCCCAAGTCGCCCCCACGTGCTCCGCTGCTGTGGACGAGAGACGGGCCGCTGCACATCACGACCGCAACGGGAGCCATCCGCCGCCCCCGAGCCCTGCCGCTCAGGCGCCCGACCGCGTCGAGTATTTAGGCCCTCGGGCTATGCTTTGCATATACAATCTCTATCTATTCATTCTTTCTACAAAAAACCAATTTCTTCCTTCGCATTCTCTTTCTCTATTTATCACTGCACTTTTATATTAAATCCACTCATTGCAACACTGAAGCTTGCAATAATCGCACACTCAGCACCTATTGAATTGGCAAACTTTCCTCGCGATTAAATTGAAATGCTGAATTTGCATTTCAACATCAAACCGAGAACCCAAATTCAGTTTTGATGTATCAGCAAGTGTCGAAATACCAAATCCTCTTTCGACACTACCTGATATTTCACAATCTCATCAAATTAGCAATTATACAACTATATTGCTTCCACAAAAATTCAATAACGCTCACTATATGACTCCACAAACTAAGCTTTCTCCCCACATCCAAAATAAACAAATAAATCTAAAAATACATATTAATTTAACTCTCTTGAATACACTTTTATTTTATTTTGTCAATTTTCAGAACCGAAGGGACTCAGCGCTTAAATAAAAATAGGACATGGACCCCCCTCGCACATGAACACTATTATCAACTTTCAACGGACTTCAACAAACTCAAAAAAAACTTGAATTAAATTATATAAACACTGCAATAAAAAAAACATATAACTGCCTAAAGCAACCAGCTGTAACATATTATTATTTGTATCACATTCACATTTATGCGTACTTTATGCACTAAAAGGCAAATAAATAGATTTTCAATTATATATATAGCACTTGTATTTATTTAACCTATCCTTTTTTCTAAACTTCCCAAAACAACTATTTTCTTCTCACTACAAACAAACATATATGAAACTTCAAAATATATGTTTGTTTGAATCTTCAAAGAAAACTATTGCACTTTTCTTTAGACTTTTTCTCAAACTAATCTTTAAATAAAAAACAAATTTTATATCATTCATGGGCCCCCCAGGACATTTACACTATTCACTCTATTCCTGTATTTAAATTTCCAAAAACTATTTATATACATCTATAGCAGAACTTAAACTCAATTTATTTTCGCTATAAGTATATCTATACTACACAGGCCAACATGGTGGCCTGAAAGTGTCTATCCGAACACAGTCCGTAAAAAACGGACTCACAATCCGTGTGAATTCTTGGAAATTCCGTTATCTTGTATCTGGCCGTGCCTATTCCGTAGCCGTTTTTATGCCGTTTTTCAGTCCGTGTCGTTTCCGTGGCCGTTTTTATTCATTTTTTTGGTCCGTTTCCGTGCCGTTTCCATGGCCGTTCCGTTTCCGTTTCCGTGCCGTTTCCGTTTCCGTGGCCGTGCCGTTTCCGTGTGGTCTCCCTTTCCGTGGCCGTGCCGTTTCCGCGCCGTTTCCGTGTGGTCTCCGTTTCCGTTGCCGTGCCGTTTCCGCGCCGTTTCCGTGTGGTCTCCGTTTCCGTGGCCGTGCCGTTTCTGTGTGGTCTCCGTTTCCGTTTCCGTGCCGTTTCCGTGGCCGTTCCGTGTCCGTGCAGTTTCCGTGTGGTCTCCGTTTCCGTGCCGTTTCCGTGTGGTCTCCGTTTCCGTGGCCGTGCCGTTTCCGTTTCCGTGCCGTGTCGTTTCCGTACCGTTTCCGTGCCGTTTCCGTGGCCGTTCCGTTTCCGCTTATGTGCCGTTTCCGTGCCGTTTCCTTTTCCGTGGCCGTTCCTTTTCCGTTTATTTGCCGTTTCCTTGCCGTTTCCGTTTCCGTGGCCGTGCAGTTTCCGTGCCTTTTCTGTTTTCGTGTCGTTCCCGTGCCGTCTCTATTACGGTGATGTATCCGTGCCGTTCACGTGCCGTTTCCGTGCCGGTTTAGGCAAACTAGGTGGATATTTTAAAATACACGTAGATTAATTACCAAATTCGGTTATAAGGAACAATTTCGTAGGTTATTAGTATGAAAATGTAGACTTCAGATTTTACAATTGAATCTACTAAAAAGTCTTTTTCTTGTTTTCTTACAAGGAGACCAGTGCTCTGCGCAGATCTTTTCTTCTAGTATAAATAAATGAAATACATTAGCGCGTTGTGCACGTTCTAACCTCAAACTTGGTGATATTTATGATATATTATGCAAAATCATTCCCGCTCTCGTATTGCGGGACTCGGAAATATGATGTCCACAAATTTTTTAACTTATCACAAAGTTTCCTCTTGGTGGAAGCAAAAAATTTTCGTTGGAAACTGGTACCAGTGTCGAACCGTATTTTTATATGCTACTAGTGTTACGCGAACTTCGGCGCACTGCGACTACAAGTTCATTACCATTTTTTTTAAAGCGGATTATTGTTTGCTAGGGTTAATACTATATGTGGGAATTTTCGCAACGAAGTCAGACACCTGGAACTTTTCCAAAATGGCGCTCGAAAGGGCTGCCGACCCGTTACTCTGACGTAGGCGGTTTTGCGTTTGTCTTTACACCCACCCTCCCGCGCTCTGCGTGGCCTTCTAATCCTTTTTACCTGTGTGCGACCCCATATAACAGGTCACCCCTCCCTTTGTATCGGTCACCCTTCTCTTCTTTCTAGTCAACCCTCCCATTTTTGTGGTCGTCTATCCCGAAGAATATTGTACATCAATAAAATTGAAAATGAAAACAAAATCCCTTTGAAAAAAATGGTAGCGATCATAGAGTCGCAGAGAAAAAGCACTGATGTCCGAGTGACGGGTTTGCCATCCTTTCCGGCGCCGTTTTGGAAAAGTTCCATGGCTTTGATTTCTTTGCAAAAATTCGTATATATAGTATTTACTCTAATTAATAATAATCCGTTTTAAAGAAAGTGGTAACGAACCTAGATTCTTAAAGAGAAATCGCCGAAGTCAGAATGACGGGTCGGCCGCTCTTTCCAGCGCCATTTTGGAAAAGTTCTAGGTGTCTGATTACGTTGCAAAAATTCATAGATATGGTATTTACCATAGTAAACAATAATCCGAAAAAAATGGTAGCGAACTTAGACTCGCAGAGAAAAATCATGACGTCCGTTACTTGGATGCAACGAAATCGTAAACCCCTACAAGGGGTAAATTTAGGGTAGTGATACATTGCTCATGTTGCAAATAAGTTTTTTATTGTATAATAATTGTATAATCTTCAACGATTAGAACCGGTGCGGCAGCATTTCATAAATTTATCAATTTTTGTTGCATGGCAACGATGCGAACTTCACACTCATCTAAAAATCATTTATTTTTAATGTTTATTTAATCTGACTCTCAGAGTCTCAAACAATTTCAAATGATGTAAAATCGTAATGAAACACTGAAATGCGGACTTTCAGTTCGCAGTATTCGGTATCCGTCACTTGTAACGAAGTATGGAGATAGACCTTAATGTTGATCAAATTGTCTGCTACTGTACCATAACAAAGATGTACACTATTTTATGTTAACTGCGTTTTCATATAGTTTGATATAGAATGGAAATTTGAATTTTAATTACTGATTTACTATTCAATAAAATAAAATTGATTGTCAATACCATTTTCGCAGTAACATTGTATCCTGTACTGAGCATAATGCATCTCTACTATCGCTATGAATAAAGACTCACGTTAGCAGTGACACCAGAGATGGTGACACTTGCAGAAACGCGTATTGTGCGTGCGAATTTTGTGAAATCAACAATTTTCACCTTCGTTGGAATTAAATTATCTCGGTAAGTAGCTGATCAATAACTTTATTCAAAATTATTTAGTCTTCACCTTGGACAGGCTTTTTGAAAACTTATACCCTCATCGAGTATGAAACATTTTATTTGTAATTAGAAGTTTGTTTTTAGAGAGGATAGCACCATAAATCCAAGCGTAAGACGTAAGCAAGTGTGATATCAAATTTGTCAATTGAATACATATTTCAGCAGTTGCATATGCTTAATTAATGAAATAATCTATTGTTTAAACTGACGGATATTTACTCAATAGTAAGTTTGGATTGTTTGCGTTAATGTATCAATTCTCTTCAACATGGTGTTGTATGGTATGTAATTGTCAACAACATTTTATTTTATTTCTCTACATAATCTTTATTATTAGAATTTTTTACTCGATATAGCTTTTGAAATATACTCGTTATTAAATTACTCTTAACTTTAAATTAGGAAAAATCAAATAGAACGCTATATTTTTGTATGGATTTTCATCTGAGCGATAGAAGCGAGGTCTCTTCGAAATTGCAATATTTTCTGTAAATTGTTGTTCTCAAAAAGATAAAACTTCTTGTCGTGCAATTGTAAAATCGTATTTCTTTTAAAAATTAGTATTAGCACATTCGACTAGAAGAGGATAATTAGAAAAAATCCTATCGGCGTGAAACAACATTGCCAATCAACCTATTATATAGAAAACATATCCTTCCCTGAAAACTTATTGACTAATTAATTGTTTGATTCATTTCCTTTTTTAATATGCTGGCAACGTAATGATTTGCGAATAATAAGTATTAAATTGTAATAAACAGACGGTGAAACCAATTCATTGTAACAAAAAAAGACCAACGATGTGCCTAAACACATATCTGTTAAATGTAATAACAATGAAAAGACAAAGGAGCCGTATCTTCTTTTTATGTAAAATGATTACAACATTCATGTTGAAGTTGCGCTCTTTTATTTCCTAGTCACTTGATAATAATGCGAAATTTTTAAAAGTTATATTGTTAGAAAAACCTCCATGCAGCTTTACATTCTTTTTTCCAATGTTCGAATACAACAATATCAAATAAAGTATTTAAAACTGAAGATTTGACTTATGTGTATTCCTTTCTACTTTCCTTTAATGTACCTACAATATATCAATAAATTTCTAAATTCAATTAAAATTATTGTGCAAATCAGCAGTATTGGGGTAATCACATGCGATTGCATACTTAATAGAAGAAAAATGAATTTCATTTACAATAATTAAATTAATTGTTAAATTAAACGTTTTAATTAAAAAAAGCGCATTCACAGTTGCATCTAAGAAATTGAAATTGAGTCTAGTTATCGGTTCGATTATTCACTCAATATGTATAGCTTGATATTTGGTTGCATAAAATTTTTTGTATAAGAAAAGTCAGGAATAGCATGTCTAAATTTTTATAATACAAAATTCTTCTCCTTCCTCAAGCATTTTTGTGTGAACCGAATTTCTTGTGAAGAGGTTATAGTCGCAGACTTACCGCATTACCGATTTGGACACTCACGATAGAGATGCGATAGAGACGGTGAAAACCTTAGGGTATCCCTGCAGCAATAAGAAGAATTCGTTCCAATGCACCGTTCCGCCCAATACAAAAAATTCGATTCAAAACAGAGGAATCGAATGAAGCGCTACGTAGAGCGATTCCGCACTATAGTTGGGTTCCCAGGGGGTTTCCATTACATTGTTTGTGCCACTAAAAATGTTATTGTTGGAATTAGTAGATATTAGTCCACTGATAACTACCATAAAATCTCTACAATTTACGTACCCCGGAACATTGTCAATATTGCAAAAAAGTTAAAAAATGTATTTTTTTGATGTGAAACATCTATTGGGATGGGGGGGGGGGGGGTAAAGTGAGCGAAGACAAGAAAATTTTTGTCTACGATGTGACGCTCAGCACAGATAAAGACTCTTCCAAACGGCGCCGGAAAGGATGGCCGACCCATCACTCGGACTTCGGCGCTTTTTCTCTGCGACTCTATGATCGCTACCATTTTTTTCGAAGGGATTTTGTTTACATTTTGAATTTTATTGATGTACAATATTCTTCGGGAGAGACGACCACAAAAATGGGAGGGTTGACTAGAAAGAAGAGAAGGGTGACCGATACAAAGGGAGAGGCGACCTGTTATATGGGGTCGCACACAGGTAAAAAGGTTTAGAAGGCCACGCAGAGACCGGGTGGGTGGGTGTAAAGACAAACGCAAAACCGCCTACGTCAGAGTAACGGATCGGCAGCCCTTTCGAGCGCCATTTTGGAAAAGTTCCAGGTGTCTGACTTCGTTGCGAAAACTCCCACATATAGTATTAACCCTAACAAACAATAATCCGCTTTAAACAAATGGTAATGAACTTGTAGTCGCAGAGCGCCGCAGTTCGCGTAACACTAGTAGTATATAAAAATACGGTTCGATACTGGTACCAGTTTCCAATGAAAATTTTTTGCTTCCTCCAAGAGCAAAATTTGTGATAAGTTAAAAAATTTGTGGACATCATATTTCCGAGTCCCGCAATACGAGAGCAGGAATGCTTTTGCATAATATATCATAAATATCACCAAGTTTGAGGTTAGAACGTGCGAAACGCGCTAATGTATTTCATTTATTTATACTAGAAGAAAAGATCTGCGCAGAGCACTGGTCTCCTTGTAACAAAACATGAAAAAGACTTTTTAGTAGATTCATTTGTAAAATCTGAAGTCTACATTTTCATACTAATAACCTGCGAAATTGTTCCATACAACCGAATTTGGTAATTAATCTACGTGTATTTTAAAATATCCACCTCGTTTGCCTAAACCGGCACGGAAACGGCACGTGAACGGCACGGCTACATCACCGGAATAGAGACGGCACGGGAACGACACGAAAACAGAAAAGGCACGGAAACGGAACAGACACGGCCACAGAAACGGCACGGAAACTGCACGGCCACGGAAACGGAAACGGCAAGGAAACGGCAAATAAACGGAAAAGGAACGGCCACGGAAACGGAAACGGCACGGAAACGGCACGAAAACGGAGACCACACGGAAACGGCATGGAAACAGCACGGAAACTGCACGGACACGGAATGGCCACGGAAACGGAGACCACACGGAAACGGCACGGCCACGGAAACGGAGACCACACGGAAACGGCACGGAAACGGCACGGAAACGGAGATCACACGGAAGCGGCACGAAAACGGAGACCACACGGAAACGGCACGGAAACGGAAACGGCACGGAAACGGCACGGAAACGGAGACCACATGGAAACGGCACGGAAACGACACGGCACGGAAACTGCACGGCCAGGGAAACGAAGACCAGACGAAAACGGCATGGAAACAGCACGGAAACGGCACATAAACGGAACAGGAACGGCCACGGAAACGGAAACGACACGGAAACGGCACGGAAACGGCACGGAAACTGCACGGCTACGGAAACGGCACGGAAAGTGCACGGACACGGAACGGCCACGGAAACGGCACGGAAACGGCACGGCCACAGAAACGGAAACGGTACGGAATCGGCACGTAAACGGAAACGGAACGGCCACGTAATCAGAAGCGGAACGGCCACGGAAACGGCACGGAAACGGAAACGGCACGGCCACGGAAACGGGAACCACACGGAAACAGCACGGAAACGGAGACCACACGGAAACTGCACAGAAACGGCATGGAAACGGAAACGGAACGGTACGGAAACGGCACGGCCACGGAAACGGAGACCACACGGAAACGGCACGGAAACGGAGACCACACGGAAACGGCACGGAAACGGAGATCGCACAGAAGCGGCACGAAAACGGAGACCACAGGGAAACGGCAAGGAAACGGAAACGGCACGGAAACGGCACGGAAACGGAGACCACATGGAAACGGCACAGAAACGACACGGAACGGAAACTGCACGGCCACGGAAACGAAGACCAAACGGAAACGGCACGAAAACGGCACGGAAACGGCACATAAATGGAAAAGGAACGGCCACGGAAACGGAAACGACACGGAAACGGCACGGCCACGGAAACGGAGACCACAGGGAAACGGCACGGAAACGGAAACGGTACGGCAACGGAAACGGAGATTTAAATAAAAGGATATTTGTTAGTTGAGTGATAGGGGAGAATAGAAATATAGTGAGAATTGATTCAAGTGTATTGATTCGAGAAATATTATTGTTCAGAGTTGATAAAAGTGTTAATGTATTGAAAGTGTCCAAGTGATAGAGAGAGACAGAGATAGATTTTTGACAGGTTGAGGTTAGTCGAGGATCAATAGGTGTATAATAGGAGTGAATAGATAGGAAGAGTAGGGAAAAATATATTGTATCTGGTAGGAAAAGTATTGTGTCAATAGAGATTGTTTTTTGATTTATTGAATTATTTTGAGTGTGAGGCGAGCAAGTTGATAGTTCAACAAGTGGCGTCAGTGAGTGACGCTAATGAGTGAAAAGAGGAAATTGATAAAGAAAATAATAATTTAATATTGTTTCTATTGGTTCGAAGTGATTAGAGTGTTGAAAGAATTATTTTCATAAAAAGCGAGGGTTTAGAGTTGATAGTTTTTAGTTTTTTGATTTTTGAAGATAAATTGGCGGTGTTTTTAGATGAATAAAGGATAGAAATGTTATAGGAAGTTGTTTAAGGTAAAAGTGAATTAGTTAGGTTGCTTGATTGAAGATTGAGTAATTGATTCGAGGATGCGAGCGTTGGAGTCGAGGGTAGACAAGAGTATTTTTGAAAGAATTAATGTTTTATTGAGTATTCTATGTTTGAGAAGGTTCAGGAATTATAGAAAGAGTTGTTTTTATGAGAATTGTGGGTTTGACATTGTTTTTTAAAAAATTTTGAGTGAGAGGCACAGTTCTGGAAGTCGAACTTGGTGTGCGATGGTGAAATTGGATGTCAGTTTTTTCTTCAAATAGATTTGTGGTAGATAGTGTTATAATTAAGATAGTGAAATGCACTATTAATGATAAAAATGATTTACTTACATGTTTAGTGATTGTTGGTTGAAATAGTCGAGGTTTTTCTTTCGGAGGCTCGTTTCTGGTCCTCGTCTCCAAGTTTTTCTGAAAGAAAGCAGCAAAGCATATGTCACAAAGTATGGATACTTTGTTTGGCAATAGGAATTGGTAGAATTATTAATTTAAATTGATTTTTGGTACTTATCTGATAGTTTTGTAGTAGTTGAATGAGAGTCCGTAGTGTTGATTTTGGAGTTTCACTTTTTCCCAGGAACTGAATAACTTTGAGTAGTTTTTAGCACTGTACACTTGTAGAGGAGACACCGAAGATTATTTTTAGTGCGGGTTTCGAGGTCCTACGTGATTATTTAAACATTTTTAGTTTGTGTAAACTTGGCTGTATATGCGCGCGTGAGGTTAGCCAGCCTAGTACTGAAAGACATCAATATATGTATACAGGTGCAGGGAGCTAAAGCATAAGTAGGAAAAGTCACTAGGGCTGAGTTGGCACTAGTGTTTGAACTAGAGTGTAGCCATCTTGAGCGCGAGGATTTGAATTTGAAAATAGTACTTACAGAATTTTGAATGTTTTTTTCATAGGGAAAATTAATATTTTATTATAATAATTAATAATAATATTTTTGAATAATAAATAATTATTTTATATGTATAATATTTATATATTTTTATGATTTTTATATATTTTATGATTTATTTTTGAATGTGTAGTATACAAAGGATATACTAATAACAATAATAATAATAATAATTAATATTTATAATATATTTAATAATATGATAATATATGGGAATTTTTATTGTAAATTAGGGAATTATTTAAATAGTAGTTTTTTTGATATTGTGGGATATTGATTGTTTTTTTTGAGTACTTTAAGTAGAGTAATTATAAATTATTGAGTTTTTGGGATAATTTAATTCATTATTGTTCTTTTCCTTTTTGATAACAATTATAGTTTTTTATTGTTTTTAGCTACTATATAGTTTTTTTACAATTGAATATTTGTATGGTTTTTTTTTAATATTTTAAAACTGTTTTAAGGTAATTTATTTAAGAAAAAGTAGAGCTATTTTGAAAAGATTTATTTGAATTAGTTGTGTATTTTTGAGGTATTTCAGTGGATTTAGTGTTAATTTATAGTGTATTGGCTTGATCAAGATGACGGGTACAGGAGCAGGTGATACAACGGGTTTGGATGCCACGAGTACGGCATTGATCAATGGGTTGACGAATTCTTTCACATTAATGAATGTGATGAGTGGCATTCCTAGTTTTGATGGGAAACACACAAGTTTGAGAAATTATATTCAGGATTTAAGAAATGCCAATGAATTGGTGACAGATTCAACGAGGCCACAGTTTATGAGAGGAGCGTTACAACGGATAACAGGACTAGCGAAGAAGAGTTTAAACAATAAAGAATTCAGAAATGTGGATGAATTAATAAGGCATCTGAAGCAGAGATTTGGTCCAGGAAGGGATTTTAGTTATTATAATAATAAAATACAGAGTATTAGAATGAGACAGCAAGATACAGTTGGCGATTTTTATGATGAATTAAATGTGTTGTTGAGTGGAGCAAGAAGTGTTTTGAGGGAATTGTATGGTGATGATTACAATGAAAATATGACGGAGCCTACGCAGAAGGTGGCAATTGATAATTTTATCAGAGGATTACATCTAGGGTTATCAGATAAAGTGGATGCAGGGAAGCCAGCTACTTTAATAGCAGCATATGAAGAAGCAGTGAGGCTTCAAGCTAGAATGAAAGCGAAAATTATTCCAGATACGAGACCTTATAGAGGCACTGGTCATGATAATTATCACAATAATGACAGAAATTTTCATCAACAGTTTAATAGGAATTATAATGAGTCAATGCATGGATTAGGAATGAATTATGTTGGATATTTGGAGGCTAAGGCAACAGAAGAGCAACAAAATAGTGGAGGTAATTGGCAGAATGAATGTCAACATGGTAATAATAGTTATGGGCAGCAGAATTTTAGAGGTAGAGGAGGCTACAGTAATTATCGTGGAGGCTATAGTAATGTTAGAGGAAATTTCAATAATTCATACGGAGGAAATAGTAATCAAGTTGGTGGTGGTAATAATTGTAGAGGTAATTACAACAATTATAGAGGTAGTTATAATAATTATAGAGGTAACAATGATAATAATTTTAGAGGTAGAGGTGGATATAGTAATTATAGAGGTGGTGTAAATCAAGGTAGCAGAGATTGGAATTCTTGGAACAGTGAACGTAATAGTGGATATAATAGGAGATTGTTTAATCCTCAAACAGGTCATTTTAATAATTATGTGCAGAGATATCCAGATCAAAGTGAAAATGATAACAGATTACAACAAAATTGGTGGAATCAAGGTCAAGGAGGAGAAGGTAATTCTGGTTATTTAAACTATCAGGAGGCTCGTCAAGACAGAGTGGCGAGCCTATCGCCAAAAGCATTGGAGCAGAAGCAACAGCAACAACAAGAACAGATGAGGAATTTAGATGTCAAAAATTATCAGCAACAAATAGAGTGTTTAATGCAACAGAAAGGGAAGCAACAAGCACCAGTTATGTCTATTTTAACGGGGCGCAATCAGCAGAGTCATATGGTTCAGCCTACAAGACAAGATTTGGAGAATATTTTAAGGAAAAGGATAGAGTAACTGCTGTGAGAATTCATGTATCAATTGGGACAGTAAGACCGTGGGCAACGTTTATGGTTGATTGTGGAGCTGGTGTGAATTTGATTAAATTGACAGTTTTAGATAAAGATATGCCTATAGATACAGATAATGTTATTGGTTTAGGAGGAATAACGAGTCAAATTATTTATACATTGGGTTCAGTTTATTTGAAAATTAGAAATTCAATTGTGATATTTAATGTGGTGTTGGATGAGTTTCCAATTTCGAATGATGGTATTTTGGGGAGGAGTTATTTGAGACAAGAAGATGCTGTGATTTCTTATTATTGTAATACTTTGATGGTGGCAGGAGATGTGATGAATCCAATACCATTTGTAATGGAAAATGAAGAGGAAGTGAATTATAATAGACAATGGTTACAGGTACAAAATGTAGATCAAAGGTTGTTATCAAAAAAGATGGTGAGTGTGAATAACGCAAATGAAAGGATTGGTAATCAGATGATTAATTCAGATAAAATGGGTTATAATATCAAAGCGAGAACGAGGCAAGTTATACAGATTAATTTAATACACAGTTATTTGAAAGAAGGTTATGTTTCCAGGATAGATGTTGGTAATGCGAATGTGTTTTTGGGAGAAGGAGTAGTAATTAATGAAAATGATACTTGTAAGATTTTGGCTATAAATACGGATGAAAAGGATGTGAAAATAGAAGTGAATTCTAGGGAGTTAATACCATTTGATACAGAAGCTAATTTCTTTGAAGAACCTGATAGTGAGTTTGAAGGTAAAAGAATTGTAGATAGTGTGGAGAGACTACGAAGGGTTAAGGAAGTGGTTAGACGACAGCACTTGAATAAAGAAGAATTACAGGTAGTTGATGGTATATTGGAAGATTATTTGGATAGATTTTTACTGCCAGGAGATAAGTTGCCGTGTACTGATATGATTCAACATTATATATTTTTGGAGGATAATGTTCCAATCAATACTAAACAAAATAGGCATCCGCCGAAGCATAAACAAGTGGTGAAAGAGAGTGTTGAATAGAAGTTAAAGGATAAGATTATAAGAGAATCGAATTCGCCGTGTAATTCTCCGATATGGATTGTGCCGAAAAAACCAGATAGTCATGGTAATCCGAGGTGGCGTATGGTTATTGATTTTAGAGAATTGAATAAGAAGACTATTAGAGATGCTTATCCATTACCAAATATTGCTGATATTATGGATCAATTAGGAGGAGCAATTTATTTTTCGATTTTTGATTTGGCGAGTGGTTTCAGCAAATTCCTATGGCACCAGAGGATTGTTATAAGACAGCTTTTTCAACAATTAATGGACATTATGAGTATACACGCATGCCAGAAGGTTTAAAAAACGCAACTGCAACGTTTCAGAGGTTGATGGAAAAGGTTTTAAGAGGTTTGCAGAATATAGAAATGTTGGTATATTTGGATGATATAATTGTTTATAGTAGAGATTTGTCTGAGCATGAATCGAGAATTAGGAAATTAATACAGAGATTGAGAGAGGCGAAATTGGTATTACAACCTGATAAGGTGGAGTTTTTCAGGACAGAAGTTGCGTTTTTAGGTCATATCATTAGTGCGAGAGGGATAGAACCGAATCCGCAGAAAGTGGAGGCAATTACAAAGTTGGCAACACCGAAAAGTGCTAAAAGTGTGCGAGAGATTTTGGGTATGTTTGGTTATTATAGGAAATATATCAAAGATTTTGCAGCGATTGAAAGAGCAATGAGGAATTTGGTGAAAGATGGTTTAAAATTTGAGTGGACAGAAGATTGTGAGAAGAGTTTTCAGACTTTGAAGGAGTGTTTAATAAATCCGCCTATTTTGCAGTTTCCAGATTTTGAAAAGGAGTTTATTTTAACAACTGATGCTTCAGATATAGCGATTTGGGCAGTTTTGAGTCAAGAGAAGGATGGATTTGAGTATCCTATTCAGTTTTTATCAAGAATATTAACTAAAGCTGAGAAAAACTATTCAACAACTGAAAAAGAGTGTTTAGCAGTGTTATATGCGTTACATCAGTTTAGACCATATTTGTTGTGTAAAAAGTTTACGTTGGTTTGTGATCATGAACCTTTGAATTGGATGCATACGAGAAAAGATCCAGGACAAAGGCTTATGAGATAGATGTTTAGATTTACGGGATATGAATATACTTTTAAATACAAGTCAGGAAAGTTGAAGAAAAATGCAGATGCTCTTTCGAGGAATCCACCAGGAATCAGTGAAGAACAGATTAACAAGAATTTACCGGGGATTAAGATGATGATAATTGAAGAAAAAGATAAGTCTGATAATGATAAGGCGAAGAATATTGTATCATCGGTGAAGAGCAAAATTTTTAATAGGAGTAAGGTACAATCTGAAGTTGAAGAAGTGAAGAGATCGAGAGGTAGACCTGTAGGAGTGAAAACTAATAAAATGGCACCAGAATTAGATCATAGTGTTATAGCTCAGAGAACTAGAAATAAGGCACAGGTGACATCTAAAGTTGCAGAATATATTAAACAGGGAGCTTTACCGAAATCGACAAGATCAGTGAAGAGGTCGCAAAGTGAAAGGGTTTCATCAAAGTCAGTGTTATCGAAGTCTAGTGATTTGAGGGATAGTGATAGTGAGGGCACAGATGTTTCAATGAAGGTGAATTCGTCGAGAGGAAGATTGAGTACAACAGCATTGTTATCTACAGGGATTTATAGTAGTGAAAAGGAAAAACCGCCTTTGAAAGATCCGAGGTATAGTGGAATTAGGATGGAAAAAACAACAGATGTTTCAAATGTAGAAGGTAGTAGCACCGATGAAGGTGAACAGAACAGAACCGTGAGGAATATTGGAATAGATGTTAGTGAAGTTAGTCAATCTGAGAACATAGTCATTACAGAAAGTGAAGGTGAACGGAGTGTTTCTATTAGGACGAGTTTGAGAGGAAAGAGGTGGAAGAAGCTAGTAGGAGATTAGAAGAGAGTATGCCTAAACATCAAAATGAGGAGGTTGAAGTAGAAGAGGGAGATAAAGATTATGATATACCAATTACACATTTTTCAGATGATGAAGAAGTGAATGATGAAATGAGGTTTAGATTGCAGGAGTTGAATCCGCATTATGGAACAATTCAAATGGATGAAGTTTTGGGAGAGAGAGAGAGTTAGAGAATTGATAGATAGAACACAGCAGAAGGTACAGAAGAGACTGGATAATGTGAGAGATTCTTTGTCAGATAGAGATACGTCGGCAACGAGTGAAATAATGATATTTCCGCCCAGAGGAAGGATTTCAGAAACAACGAAAATAGGTGATATAAAACTGCGAGCGAAGAGTACACCAGGTAAATTGGGGAATGTTGGTAGAGGTGTTGGTGTTCTTGCTGATGTGAGTGAGAATAGAGAGAATATGTATAATATTGAGTATTCGAAACCAGCGGAGGATACGTTACCTGTAATAATGATGCCAGATGTGAATGATTTGAATAGATATGATAGGGGAGAGTCTGATGGAGGAAAGAGAGAATATGATACAATTGAGGAAAGGTCAGTAGAACCAGTGAAAGGTAGTAATGTGTTAAGTGTGAGGGATTGATTAACGTATAAGAGGGATAATATTGTGCATTTTATAACTAGAGATTGTGAAGCGGATACATCAGTGACGAGATTGTTGAATGATATTTGTG
>JACCIB010001464.1:0-33341 GCA_018906965.1 Philotrypesis tridentata | reverse complement strand
TAAGGCATTTCGCATAAAAACTCCTCGAAAATGTGCTATTTTCATTAACTTGGCATACTTGAGCAGATCGTAGTTAGTTAGAGCACGTTTTGGTAGTCTTATTTCAACGAAGTTTTTTTTTCTTCCTCTCGTTTACTCTTCATAGAGATTCCGAATCCTTTATGATAAGGTTTCAAGAACAGTCCTTTACCAAGCATCAATTTCTCAATTTTCCCATTATGTCTTTTTTGTTCTTCCATTTGTTTCTTAGCAGCGTTTGCTCTATTTATTGCTTGAGCTATTCCAGCTGCTCCTCCTGCAAGTGATCCTACTGCACTAAGACTGGCAAAAAGCGGAATGAGTGCTGGAAGAAAACCACCTACTTTGCTAGGTATTGATAGTATGCGTGGAACGGCAACTTTACTTTTTCCACCAACTTTTTTCACTTGCTCTCGAGCTGTTTTCAATGCTGATTTAATCATTGAGCGAGAATCATTGCCAGCAATGGTAGATTTTGATAGTGTTTTGACTAAATTTTTTAGTGTAATCTTCTTCTTCTTCTTCATCTGTCCTCGCTTTTTTCGCTTTGAAATTTTTTTACAAACTCCAATACCCATACCAAACTTTGATTTTAACTTCATAGCACCGGCTACAGCAGCAGCTGCTGCTTTTTCTTTCAAACTAGCGTCTTTAGATTTCACTCTGTTCCACGCCTTCTCTGCTAAAATCTGATCAGCAGCGTTTCTCTCTTGAATGTTGTCTCGATTCTTTGAGTAAGCAATATCGTGTTCCTTACAAGCGACGTCTAGAGGATTGATTCCAGAATCACCACGAGCTAAACGTTTTGCTAGTTTGGTGCCTGGACCACAGTACTTATAGCCAGGCAGATGAAGTTCAATAGGTAATTTATTTATCAGTGTATTCACAAAACCTGAACCTTGTTTTCTTTTTCTTTGCATGATGCTTTCTCGAGAAAAGCTCACGCGAGACTAACTGAAAAATTATAAATACTCATATTTATAACATTTCGAGTTAGTCGTACTCGAGATGGATCTGAAGAAGCAGTCCGCAAAACTACCAGTGATAAATTTCGATCTTTTGACACAGCAACAGCAGCAAAAAATACAGCATCGTCATGGAAAATTGTTACCAAACAGTATAAGAGCAGTATTTTGTGGACCATCGAACTGTGGAAAAACGAATGCTCTCCTATCTCTCATCATTCATCCAAATGGTTTAAAATTTGAAAACATTTACGTATACTCAAAATCTCTAAATCAACCTAAATACAAATTTTTGGAGAAACTTCTCGAGCCTCTCGATGGCATTGAATACTTTCCCTTCGGTGAACATGATCTTGTCGTTTCACCCGATGAAGCTCGACCAAACTCAATTTTCGTATTTGATGATATTGCCTGTGAAAAACAAGATAATGTCAAAGCCTTCTATTGCATGGGTAGACATAAAAATGTTGATTGCTTTTACTTGTGTCAGTCGTATGCACAAGTTCCAAAACACTTAGTGCGTGACAATGTAAACTTGTTGGTAATTTTTCGACAAGATGATATGAATTTAAAACATGTTTATAATGATCATGTTAACACTGATATGACGTATCAACGCTTCAAAGATATTTGTTCAATATGTTGGAATGATGGTAACCACAGCTTTCTCATTATTGACAAAGATCGTAATATAGACGATGGTCGCTACAGAAAAGGTTTTGATCAATTTGTAATAAATATACAGAATACTGAAAAAGTTTAGCATTTAGTTGTGAAACTTCAAACTGGCAAGATGTCAAACTTTAACCAGCAAACGGCAGTCCTACGCGAAGTTGAGAAAGCTAGAAATGCTGTGAAAAGAAAGTATGATTTGTTAAAATTACATAAATTCGAAGTGGAAAAAAATTTGAGTGACTCGTTCCTGCCAATTGTGAAACCGTTGGAAAAGCTTGTTGATGTAACTGAAAATAAAATAAAACGAGAAATAAGTGTGCAACCTTCTCCTCCTGAGATCAAGAAAGAAGCGAGAAAAAAGAAGAGAATTAAAAAGCAAGAACGAAGCATTACCAAAAGTGATGATGATAGCATTGACGATGAATCTAACGATGTCCGAGAATCAGCTTTTGAGTCAGCTCTTAGCGACTATTTAGCAGATGATTCTGAACTGGAAAAAACTATCATTAGAGATGATGAAAAATTAAGCGACACTGCTAATGAAAACCTGAAAATGTTATTTAGCGGAGACTTAAAATCTTTAGATACAGTGTATGGAGTGCGAAAAAGGCGTGATGATTCGCTAATGATTGGAGATACTCCAATAACTTTTCATACAGATAAATTTATTGTTGGCGATAAAGAGTATGCAAAAGCTCCAGGTCTAATAGAGTTACTATTTAAGAAACAACCTAACGATACTTTGATCACTGTTGACGATAAAAAAAATTACGCTACGATTTTGAAGAATACGAATGCACACAAAAAATATTACAGTGCAACTGATAGCGTACGAGAAGCAACAAGTAAAAAGTATACAAATTACATAAGTAAAATTTTAAAGCTTCGGCCAGCTAAAATTGGAACTGGCTTATATAAAATAGCACAAAGTCACACCCATACAGATTACCGCTACTGGGACGATCCAAACGAACTTGTAGATCGTTTGAGATTACTTATAGCTGAAACGTCTGCTGGTAATAATAATCATGTTAATGAAATACAGTCAATCGTTGAGGAACTTCGCGAGGCTGGAATCATCGCTTCAGTATCAAAATGAGCATCGATGTGTTCGGACGACGTCTCGTTCACGCTGACGTATTACGAGGACCTCCTGGAATAGGATTCAAGCTGACTAGTGATGGGAATTTTGATTTAGAGAATCGAAAGCTATGCAATGTAGGTAATACTACTGATCCAAATGATGCTACAAATTTGAAGTCTGTGAGAAAATTGATTAAGAATAAAAATGAAAAAGTTCTTGAAACTGTTCGAGAAATTGAAAGTACTCTGAATAATAAAATTCAAAGCATTGAGTCTGAAATTGTTAAGATAAACGATATACTGTTAGATCTGCAAAAGAAAGTGCATACTCTACAAAATATAAACGTTTAGATCGAAAAGAAGAAAAAATGAAAGCTGCATTAGTGGATGAACTTCATAAGCCTGCAAGACGCAATTATCAACGTCGCTCATTTCTCGTCAAAGATATTGACGAAACATGGCAGGCAGATCTTGTAGAGATGATTCCTTATGCCAAACAGAATAAAGGTTTTAAATACCTTCTTACAGTCATTGATGTGTTTTCAAAGTACGCTTGGACTGTACCAGTCAAAGAGAAAACTGGAAAATGTGTAAGTGAAGCCATGAAATCAATTTTACTGAAAAAAAGAGTACCCAAGAATTTACAGACAGATCGAGGAAAAGAATTTTACAATAAAGATTTTCAAAAACTGATGAAAAGTTATAAAATTCATCTGTACTCTACATACAGTAATCTTAAAGCATCAATTTGTGAACGATTCAATCGTACTCTAAAAAACAAAATGTGGAAATTGTTTAGTCTACGTGGTACCTACAAATGGCATGATATTTTACAAGACTTAACATTAGAGTATAATAATAGTCAACATCGAACAATAGGAATGAAACCTGCTGAAGTAAATAGAGACAAAGTGAAACGTATAATGAACAGAATAAAAAAATCACGTAAAAATGTTTCAAAACGAGCTAAATTCAAAATTGGTGATCAAGTACGTGTTAGCCGAAATAAGGGAGTTTTTGACAAAGGATATACACCTAATTGGTCAACTGAAGTTTTCACAGTAAAGCAAGTTTTAAATACAAAACCCTATACTTATCATTTGAAGGATTATCAAAACCAACCAATAGCTGGAGGATTCTACGAGGAGGAACTTCTCAAAACTAAATATCCTGATATTTATTTAGTTGAAAAAGTTTTGAAAAAAAAGGCAATAAAGTTTTTGTTAAATGGCTAGGTTTCGACAATACTCATAATAGCTGGATAAATAAGACTGATATGTAATTTTACAATAAAGAAAATAAAAAGTAATTGTTTATTGTTTATTTATTTCATGCAACTTTTTTATAAGTATAGGCATTATAATTTTATTTGTCTGTGCAATTCTTCTTGCGAAACGTATTCGATCGCGTGCAACCTGCTGCCACTTTCCACGTCGAGCTTCACGATGTGCAAATTTCCATTTGTGCATAATATGTATGGTTGGCTCATCATTGAAGCGAACGCGCTTTTTCCTGGAATTATCGGTCTCTAAATATTTATGTAAATTTTATGTGTTTGCTTATTTGAACTTACCCATTTGTAGCTATTTTGTAGTGTCCCCAAGCAAGTGTATCGGTACTATTCTTTAGAAGAAATCTCTTGTCATCGTAAGGGTTGAGTGCAACTTTTTGCTGTCGAATGGTTTCCACATTATGAAGCTTTGATCTTATAGCATACTGCTTGCGGCTCTGAATGTTCGAATTTTTCAAACAATCCAAGTAGTCATTAAAGTCAATGGTCTTCTGCACAACTGAAGCCTTGATACCCTTAACCTTTTTCATACAATCCTTATTATTCACACGTGTACTATACATTTTGCTTCTCAACCCAATGAACTCTGTGAGAATCTGTCCATTACACTCATCTTTCATTAGTCCAACAATTTTTTTGTTCATGCGAGGCATATTAAACATATTATCTACAGGATAATCCGATGTATCAAACTTGTCAATATTTCGTTTCATATCTTCATAAAAATCATCACATTTAATGGCATAAATGAGACTATCAGTGTCGGTGTAGAGTAATTTACAATTATCTTTATACATTTTTCGCATATAGTTATAATGAAAGTCATACATGTGCGTCTTTGAGAGATCTAAAACTGTAAGTCCAACATAAATTGGTTTATTCATCAATATATCAGTTTTGTTCATTTGTATAGCAGCTAAATTCTCATTAAATATTACACTGCTGTGAAAAGTTGGACTTGAAATATGAGCCTCAATCCCATATCTTCCATCATATTTACTCATAAGTTTCACTACTACTCGTTTTCTAACATTTTCCATAGTTTTACCAAATACAGCATTATTCATTAACTTAAAAAAATTTTTTTCAAATTCATTTTTTGCTGCTGAGCGCTGACTGCTATTTAAATCTATGTATGATTTGAGCCAAGGTGATTGTTTGAATTTCAGAACTCTATGAATTTTGCGCAGCTGTAAGCCATGCGAAAGAGCCTGCTTTAGAGCCACATAGTGAATTACATAATTTCTTTTAGATTCGAGAGTAGCCAAGAGTTTTTCATGTTTAGATCCTGGTGGTTTCGCATGCTCAGGACAGAATGGTAAATCATTATGATCGTCATGGATACTGTTTGGATAATCTAAATCAACTTCGAGAATAAAACCGTATGAATCAGTAGAGCTAACACTCAATAAATTGAAATCATCTAAATTTTCAAGCCATTCAAACTCATCGTATGGAAGATACTGTGAAAGACTGTGCCCGTACAAATTATTCGCATCTAAATAAATTAAAAACTGATTTTCTTCATCCTTATTATATTTATCAAGCATATATTTATGGTTCGATACCGCATAGCGATTTGAACATTGACTTAAACCACCCCTGATTCCACGCTCTACAAACAGCACCATATCTATATCAGTTAACAGCTTCAATTTTATTCCGGTATGCTTGAGCATAGCATCCCAAGAAAAGCCAGGAGTTGTGTAATAATGAGCGGGATCGAGGCCATACACTCTCGTACTTTGATCTCGAAAATTCTCAAAAACATCTGCTAGAAGCAAGATGTCAGTTTTCATGTAAAGATCAGAATATTCACCAAGTGTATTAATATTGAATGTATTCCACACATTCTGAGCATGCTCATAATCCTGATCGGATATATGTGAGTCGTTAAGTATACTAAAAAAGTTATCTTTTTCAGGCAATTTATCCTCTTCTAACTTTTCCCACGAGCTAATATACTCGTAGGGTAAAACACCTTTTCTTGTCAAGAGATTAATTTGTTCGCTGCTAAAGTTGTTAAATTCTTTATTAACAATATTGTAATCTTCTAGATATGATGCTAGTTTTTCTAATGATGAAGGCATAAATCTGAATGAATCTAAAAATCTAAATTTTATTCTGCTATTTTCTACATGTTTTGTAAAAGAAATATATTTTTCTTTTGTTAAAGGCAATAAATCAATTTGTCCTGGAAAGTGATTTGAAACATCTGATATGATAAAATGTGCATCATAACCACTCAAATTATGAAATATAACTGGTACTATTTTGGAATCTTGATAGTTTAGATTGCATGAAGCGTGTGCTGGACCTCGATATTTTCCCGTAAGATGACAATGATCACGAACTTTTACATTATCAACGGAAAAAATCTTTTTACAAATATGACATGTATTTGAATTGAAATATTCAATGTTTTCATCTTGAGTTAAAAATGGCATTGCCATAGGATTTTCATATAAAGTTCTTATTTGCTCTTCAATAACTTTTAACTCTTCAGCAAACCATTGAGATGCATGCAAACCTCTATAAAAGCTGTATTTTGACAAAGAGTCATTGTAGCTACACTTTAGATAATATCCTATACAATAAATTTCATGACTTTGTATAGGCTGTGTATTCATTTTTTCATCTTGCTTCATAGGTTTTAATAAGCACTCGCAATCAGCGTACATAATAAAAGGTAACTTTTCGTTATACTGATAGTTTTTAAACTCAATCACATCGTTCCCTGGCTTTGGAAGTCTAATTTTACAATTATTTAATGTTTTACAATATTTTTCATGCTGTATCAAATTCTCTTCTTTATAAAAGAAATTTAAACATCTATCACAAACGTAAAGTTTTTTTCTGCTATTATTTAAATTACTACTAATTAGACGTGAAAGATATTTAATGTGTACATAGTGTGATTTAGTAATCAATTCATCATGTTCACCTATATCTTGTGTCGTTAATAAAAGAAGATTCACATGATTACTCTTTTTACAGGCTGATAAATAGAGAGGAATGATATTTTTGTTATCTAATCCAAAAACATTTATCGAGATGGAACTATTTTGCTTCTCAAACTTTGGTATATTTTTTAATGAAACAGGAAATTCAATACCACTCATATCTAATGTATTTTCATACTTGAAGTAATTACTCAATCTGTTAGGATGAAATTGACCATGTACAGGATATAAGGCTGACAAAATTGCCCATGCGAAACACTTATTATCAGAATTTTTAACGTTGATACATGCTTTCTTTCTCTCAATATATTTTGGCAAGGGTATATAAGAGCCACCGCTACGCATTGGACTAAATTTGTTAATATTTAACTGTATATTTTCTATAGACTGTAGACTCCAACCAGAGTCGCGCTCTTGAAATTCTTCAATTTGCGTGAGTAATGGTTGAGTGACATTGTCCTCAAACCATTTATCTAACAGTGAGCCATATAAAATATCATGATTCTCAGTATTAAAGTACTTTGTTTCAATACACTCTTCCTCTTCATCATTCTTAACACATGTTTTTGTAAATTTACATGATAAAACTGTATTTACCTTTAATGCGTTAGCATTTGTACGTAGTATATTTTTTATTTTCCGTGAAAACAAAACAGCCGCATCTTCTAAGAATTTTACAAGATCGATATGAGTTAAATTTGCAATAACAGCAGTTCTCATACGGTTTTTAAAAGCACTGTTTAAATCAATCCAACGCACTCGGTCAGTGACTGTATTATTTTTCTTTGCTTCTTGTACGCCACCGCCTGTTATTTCAGAAGCTTTATTATCCAATTTTGCTCTCATGCATTCGGTTTTACCTATGGTGCATAGTATGCGTTGTTTCTGCTGCACTGATAGGTTTTTAGTATTAAGGACTTTGTTGAAAGTCTTTATGGACTTTGAAAAATGATTTTTCCATCGCAGTATTATGGATGAATCAGAAATCGAAAACAGCAATTTCTCAGCTTCTTCCAATAGTTTCAACTGTTTTGAGCATTCTTCTGCAATATCCGACATGATCCTAGGAAACAATATAATCGATATTTCTATATTAATACAATGAATTAAATATATATATATATATATATATGTTCATTTTTCCTGCGCACACACATTTATTCTCTTACATGTGCACGAAGGATAAAACAGTGTTCCTGTGCTCGTAAAAGAGAGAAAGAGATGTAGAGGGGACGCAGGACGCGCTCTGCATGTATAGTGCGCGACGGGTAAAATAGGAAACTGTTCCTCTAGTTCTAAGAGAGAGAGAGAGAGAGAGAGAGAGAGAGAGAGAGAGGTGCCGGAAAAACAGTACGCGTGATAGGTAAAACAGAACAGTGATCCTATGACTGCAAGGGTATGAGTGAGAGGAGGGGATGGAGTATAGCAGAAGACTCGCTTTTCCATCGCGAATGAAGGTATACGAAATATTTTTACAACTTTTTTTCCTCTCTCTCTCTCTCTCTCTCTCTCTCTCTCTCTCTCTCTCTCTCTGTGGGAAACTCTGTCTAACTGTGAAAGACTGTAAAAGCCAATCCTACCCTGTTGTAAATTTTATTGAACTAGGTGTAGAATCTCGTGAAAGCAGTCAGTCTTCTAGTGCTGTCAGCAAAGACACAACGTGACTGCTTGAAAATACTTTAACGACTAAAATTACTATGTCGATTACTAAAGAAGTAAGTATAAATTCTTCAGAGTTGGTGTTTTTTTAAACTGTTAATCAAAATAATTAATAAATATTTAATTTCAGATGATTGATTTAGCAATCATTAAGGCGATTGTTTCGCAAGTTGGATGGCTGGAGAATCGCGAATTGTTCGATTCCATTTAGTGGATAGGGGGATATACCTCACCGGACGAGGTCCAATACAACTATCCACTCAATACCACAGCTCCTGGGCCAGAAGATATTGCAGATGAAGAAATGGAGGAGGAGGAATCGACACCAAATTATTGCGCGCCGTTAGAAGACAGTGATTCAGAGTCTGAGGATTCGGAGCAAGAGTTCATCAACTTGGTGGATGAATCTTCAGATTCAGAACCAGAGTGCATAGATTTAGTGACTGATGAAGAAGAAGATGATGATGTAATAATTATTAAATAATTTTTTAGTTATTATTTAGTGAATATTATATATTATACAAATATTATACATTTACGATATACATAGAATTATAAGATGTAATTACAATAGAAATATTTAAAATTATTACTTATATTATAATACATTGCATACATACATAATAAAATAATACATATGTTTTTAACTTAAAAAATTATCGCTTTCGAATATTTTCTTTATCACTAATCCCTAAAAACTTAGTAATTTTATTAATTTCTTGAATAATTTTCACTTCTTCCTTCTTCTTTTTTAGCGGAGATTTCTTACGCGGTGCTGCAGCTTTCCTTTTTTTACCGTTTTTCTTTTCTTCATATTTTTCTGTAAGCAATGTCTCAAAATTTGACATTGACTTCGAAATTTTTTCTAACACTCTGGTTTGTTTACGCTTCTCTACTATCACACATTTGACTTGCTCCTGCAAAAAGACTAAATCTTTGTGCAATTTTTCCGAGGCATCAGCAGGATTGCACATTGAAATAAATAATGGGAGGCTGCAATTAGAAGGTGCAGTCATTGACTCGGATGTCAAGTCAATGACTGGTGGTGTTAATTGGGTTGATGCTGCTGGCGGTGTTGTTGAGGCTGGTGTTGGTGCTGGTGTTATTGGAACTGATGGTGCTGTTAGATCTGGAGCTGACACCTGTTCACGGAGATCCTCGCTCGCTTGTTCCAGCGTTGGTAATAGATCGTTGAGTAGCTCCTGCATTTCTTCCCCCGAACACTGCAGTTGCTCATTATCCAATATGCTATTAATATCTAAATCGAGGAGCACTGCAGGTTCATTGTTCTGGCTTAGAACATATTCCAGATCTAGCGAAAGGTCTAGATTGTCCTGTAATCAGATTAAAATGTAATGTGTATAAATATGGAAATAAGTTATATAATAATAAGTTATATATCTATATATATATATATATATATATATATATATATATACCTGCACATTTCCATTCGAGAATGTTGAAACATTAGGTTGTGAATTCGCCATTTCACTATTCAATATCTGAAATATAAATAAATTAATAAATAAAAGCATGTGAGAGAACAATATAAGAGAGAAAATGATGCGAAATATTCGAACAATATACGAGCGCAAATCACTGTATTAGAGAGAAAATAACTCGAAGTAGCTAGACAGCATGTGAGCGCGAATCACTATGTATAAGAGAGAAACACGAGGTAACGCGAGGTAGCTAGATAGCATAGGAACGTGGAGAAAAACGCGAGGTAACGTGAGGTAGCTAGACAGCATATGAGGGTGGAGAGAAACGCGAGGTAACGCGAGGTAGCTAGACAAGATATGAGCGCAAAGAGAAACGCGAGGTAGCTAGACAGCATATGAGCGCAAAGAGAAAGGTAACGTAAAGCGAGGTAGCTAGACAGCAATGAGCGCGGAGAGAAACATAAGGTAACACGAGGTAGCTAGACAGCAAAACGCGACGTAACGTGCGGTAGCTAGATAGCATATGAGCGCAAAGAGAAACGTGATGTAACGCGAGGTAGCTAGATAGCAAAACGCGACGTAACGCAAGGTAGCTAGACAGCATATAAGGGTGGAGAGAAACGCGAGGTAACACGAGGTAGCTAGACAGCATATCAGTGCAAAGAGAAACGCGACGTAACGTGAGGTAGCTAGATAGCATATGAGCGCAAAGAAAAACGTGATGTAACGCGAGGTAGCTATATAGCAAAACGCAACGTAACGCGAGGTAGCTAGACAGCATATGAGCGCAAAGAGAAAGGTAACGTAAAGAGAGGTAGCTAGACAGCATATGAGCGTGGAGAGAAACGAGAGGTAGCTAGACAGCATATGAGCGTGGAGAGAAACGCGAGGTAACGCGAGGTAGCTAGACAATATATGAACGCAAAGAGGAACGCGAGGTAGCTAGAGCATATGAGTGTAGAGTGAAAAGTGACTTAACGTGAGGTAGCTAGACAGTAAAGTGTGTAAATAGCGTTAGAGTAGAGCGATATACACGCCATATAATGTATCACACTATTATTATTATTATATGAAACTTTTTAACTTACCTATATCCAAATGCAGTCGATTTGCTGATGTCACAGTTGATGTATGCAGCTAGTTTTTGAACACTTTTCACTCAACGTGCACAGAGGGTAGGGGTGGATAAATATCTCTCTCTCTTTCTCTCTCTCTTATACACAAAATTGGTAAATATCGAATTATAAAATAATATTGAAAATTACCCCAATTCCAACCACAATAGCACAATTCCAACAGCAATCACAATAATATTGTCACTGTGTGCGTATCTGCGGAACGGAACGTACTAAAATTTGCTTCCCTTACGCCTAGGCTTAAATAAGAAAAATCTGTTAAAAGTATTGGGGTGGTCATTTTCACTTTTAAGCTCTTTAGCATCATAGATTTGTGAAAGTGGGGACTAGTAAAATGTATGTTAAAGTGCGAGAGTGGAAGGTTACTTGCAACGCGAGCCCATCCTTTAAAACCTAAGAGTGGTGGCAATAAAAACGTATAGAAAAACGCAAGAGAAAGGGTAGGTTCGAAGCTGCGTAGCATCTGCGTTAAATACGCTAAGATAAAAAGGTCTAGCGAGTCCTTCACTGCATGTTTTTAAAAAGTGGGGGCTAGGAAACTGCATGGAAAAGTGCAAGAGAGAGGGAGTGCTTTCGAGTAAATTTTAGAAGTTCTAGCGAGTCCTTCGCTGTACGTTTCTAAAAAAAGTGGGGGGCTAGGAAACTGCATGGAAAAGCGCAAGAGAGAGGGACTGCGGAAATTTTTATGAGTGCTGTGTAAAGTGATGGACAACGATTTGGAAACTAAATGGAAAAGCTTAAGATAGAGAGATGCACTATGTTTTCAAGGTTATATACATATATAAGCTTAAAACTGAGAGAGGGACTGTTTTCAAAGCTATAAACATATATAGGGGGGCCTCTCCGAGAGTGTCGCTGCACGGGGTCGTCGAGTCCTTCATTGCACGTGCGTCAAAAAAAGTTGAGGACTGGGAAACTATATAGAAAAGGATAGGAGAAAGGGCTGTTTTCGGACGATTTTCAGAGGTCTTATAAAAAGTGGGGCTGTGCAAACTAAATGGAAAAAGGTAAGAGTAGGAGTTGTTATAAACGCAGCCTCTTCGAGAGTGTCACTGTATGGGGTCGCCGAGTCCTTCACTGCATGTGCGTTAAAAAAGTGGGGACTTGGAAACTATATGGAAAAGGATAGGAGAAAGGGCTATTTTTGGACGATTTTCAGAGGTCTTATAAAAAGTGGGGCTGTGCAAACTAAATGGAAAAAGGTAAGAGTAGGAGTTGTTATAAACGCAGCCTCTTCGAGAGTGTCACTGTATGGGGTCGCCGAGTCCTTCACTGCATGTGCATTAAAAAAGTGGGGACTTGGAAACTGTATGGAAAAGGATAGGAGAAAGGACTATTTTCGGACGATTTTCAAAGGTCTTATAAAAAGTGGGGCTGTGCAAACTAAATGGAAAAATGCAAGAGAGAGAGTTATTTTTAACGAATTTTCTGCAGTATTGCGCAAAGTGGGGGCTATGGAAACTGAATGAAAATGTGTAAGAGAGTGGGTTTGTTTTGAAGCAAATTCTCACGAAACATACTAGACGGAGAGATGAGGCGATTATTTTTATAAAACTCGAGATACGGTTGATTCTTATTGGAACCGAACCCTTGAGTGCAACTGAATACAAAATGGCAAGTATTAGACACGTGATTTTTCATTGAAAAGCGTGGCGGGCGATTGAACAAGTGAATATTTTTGCAAAAAAATTTATAAGATATACGGATAATAATTGCGAGAAGTGGTTGTATTTATTCTCACGATGCCCGGAATATTATTGTCAGACTAATTGCTACTGTTGAAATGACGTAAGACGAGCACAAAGTTACATAAAATTTATAAAAATTAAAATTGTAGCGATAGACATACAAACTTATTCATTGTAATTTTTGTACATGACAAACGCTATATACAAAATATCAGACCAATAAATTATTATTAAAGCCATGAAAGCCGGCTGTAAAGTCGTGGTAAGCGAAGGTTAAAATATAGAGAAATTGTTAGTTATAAACATAGTAACACAAAACAGACTGTGCAGTTACACGAAGGATAGGCCACTGCCTAATTTTATTCAAATTCCTACTCGAAAATATTGTTAATAACATATTTATAAACATTCAAGAGCCGAAAAATGCGTTTTTTTCAGTTTTTTGTACATAACTTGAAAACCAATAAATTAATTTGAATGGCGTCAACAGACGAATTGTAGACAATTGAATTTTAAACAAATTGCGCTTTTGGATGACTCGATAGCATCAGTTAGTTCGGATAAAATTTGAAATAATAAGGAAATTTTACTTTTTTTTAAAGTCGTAATCGTGGCCTCAATTTTAACTTTTGACGCTCGGGTCTTCGTTAACTAGTATTAATGTATGTATACTTACACGTGTGCATGAGACAGACCAAATCGGTCTATTAGTTTCGGAGTAATTTAAGTTTGAATAATTAAATTCAATATCTTGCAGACTATCTGGACGCGTTTGTAATGAGCCGATTTCGATTTTTCGGACGGATTTGAAAAGTAGAACTATAATTCAAGAAAACGTATATTATCATTTTTCACGAAAATGCTGTTAAAACGGTGAAAAACGCAAATATAATTTCAAAGAAATTCTAGTCAAGAAAGTGTAGGCGTTACTATCGGCTGCAGCTTCAACTTTTCTCCCGTGGTGAAAAAATAGCGGGCGTTGCGGTCAGCTCGAGCCTCGACCTTTCTCCGTGCAAAAAAAATTGGTCGGGAGAAGGGTCGCCCGTCTGGCCTCCGATTTTTTTTTCCTATGACATTTCCTAGGTCGAATTTTCTCTTCTTATACCTGGTGTCCATGGTATAATATGAGTAACACTGCAACGCTGTTGAGAGCTGCTAGCGCTATAGTGCCACTCATATTTGTGGACACCAGGTATAAGAAGAGACAATTCGGCCTAGGAAATGTCATAGGAAAAAAAAATCGGAGGCTAGTCGGTCGACCCTTCTCCCGACCAATTTTTTTTTGCACGGAGAAAGATCGAGGCTCGTGCTGACCGTCACGCCCGCTATTTTTTCACCACGGGAGAAAAGTTGAAGCTGCAGCCGATAGTAACGCCTACACTTTCTTGACTAGAATTTCTTTGAAATTATATTTGCGTTTTTCACCGTTTTAACAGCATTTTCGTGAAAAATGATCATATACGTTTTCTTGAATTATAGTTCTACTTTTCAAATCCGTCCGAAAAATCGAAATCGGCTCATTACAAACGCGTCCAGATAGTCTGCAAGATATTGAATTTAATTATTCAAACTTAAATTACTCCGAAACTAATAGACCGATTTGGTCTGTCTCACGCACATGTGTAAGTATACGTACATTAATACTAGTTAACGAAGACCCGAGTGTCAAAAGTTAAAATTGAGGCCACGATTACGACTTTTAAGAAAAGTAAAATTTCCTTATTATTTCAAATTTTGTCCGAACTAACTGATGCTATCGAGTCATCCAAAAGCGCAATTTGTTTAAAATTCAATTGTCTACAATTCGTCTGTTGACGCCATTCAAATTAATTTATTGGTTTCCAAGTTATGTACAAAAAACTGAAAAAAACGCATTTTTCGGCTCTTGAATGTTTATAAATAAGTTATTAACAATATTTTCGAGTAGGAATTTGAATAAAATTAGGCAGTGGCCTATCCTTCGTGTAACTGCACAGTCTGTTTTGTGTTACTATGTTTATAACTAACAATTTCTCTATATTTTAACCTTCGCTTACCACGACTTTACAGCCGGCTTTCATGGCTTTAATAATAATTTATTGGTCTGATATTTTGTATATAACGTTTGTCATGTACAAAGATTACAATGAATAAGTTTGTATGTCTATCGCTACAATTTTAATTTTTATAAATTTTATGTAACTTTGTGCTCGCCTTACGTCATTTCAACAGTAGCAATTAGTCTGACAATAATATTCCGGGCATCGTGAGAATAAATACAATCACTTCTCGCAATTATTATCCGTATATCTTATAAATTTTTTTGCAAAAAAATTCACTTGTTCAATCGCCCGCCACGCTTTTCAATGAAAAATCACGTGTCTAATACTTGCCATTTTGTATTCAGTTGCACTCGAGGGTTCGGTTCCAATAAGAATCAACCGTATCTCGAGTTTTTTTCCCATATACGTGTATTTTTCGAGCTCATCTCTTAGACTATACGTGCGATAGAGTATTATAAAAGAGCGATGACTCTGTGGTAGCTTCATACAGTCTTATATTCCACGTTTGAAAGAGTGCAGTTAAGTGAGTGAGTATGGATATCATTGTTGATGTACAAGGTTTCAAAGGCTTTAACGACGATTTTTTATTTAAAGAATTGGCGTATGTAGACACTAACGATCCGCAAGCGGAAGTGCAAGTGATTACTTTTCAACCTCCATACACTTGGGCAGCGCTACCGAACGAAATTAAAACTTCCAATTTATGGCTAAAATATTCGTATCACGGTCTCAACTGGAGTGACGGAGAATTACCGTACAATAAATTGACTGAAGTTTGTTCGAATATTTTAGACTTATCTCCGACAAGAAATATCATTGTGTGGGTGAAAGGTGCTCAGAAGGTGAAGTGGTTGCAAAATTTATTCCCTGTAATAAGAAATATTGAAGAATTTGACTGCCCCTCGCTAAAGACACCAGGATTCCGGCTGCCCATAGTCTGCTCGAATCATTTACCAGGGTGGACGAAGAATTGTGCAGTTCAAAATATCAAAGCGATAAAGAATTGGATTTGGGAGAGACAACAAGGATCGCCGCTTTCTTTCGGATCATCTACCTCAGACTATTCATCTGAAGATTCGGGTAAGTTTACAATGTGTATTACTATTCTAGTACCAATTTTACTAAGTTTTCAATGCTCAAAAAAGTTTGAAATAAAATAATTTTATTTAAACGTTTGTCTTTTAAAACTGTAAATTTAAAAAAGTAAAAGAAATTATTGTAATCAGAGCGTCATTATCAGGATTTTTACGACAATTATGCATACTATTTTATCATATATTAATATATGTACAGCTAATTAATTATTCTTATTTGTTTATTTTTTACAGAATTATGGATTCAATAAATGCAGTAGCGAAAGTATCTCCATATCTTCCTACGAAAAAAATGAAGGATTTGGAGGTCAATAAAAAATATAAAATTATAAAATTGAAGAAAATTCTAACAAAATTCGGTTTGAAAATTGTAGCTGTTTTGGATGACAGCTTCGATTTCTTCCTGCCGTCGCGAGTCAGTACGATGCTAGTGGAGAATGCAGCTACCTATGCAAAAATGGAGGAGGAGATAAATAGCCGAGATGTCTACCTGAAGTATTTAGGTGATAATTTAATTGAATTTATTTAAAAATAGAATAAGTTTTTTTCATAGTGTTAAGGATTTTAAAAAAAATGATAGTATTTTTAGTTTTTCAAGCATAGTAAGCTAGATAAAAATTTTGCTAAATAATTTTAAGGTTTTTTAAAAAATGCTAAAAGGATTTTTGATTTTATTTCTTTTGTATTATAAATTTAAGTATTTTGCATACGTTCTCTATGTTTACAAGCATTTACAAAAACGGAGACAAGCGCTTAGTCACAATAGCTTAGATATATATATATATATATATATATATATACGGCAGTAAATTTATAAAATCATCTTACTTACTCTCTCTCTTTATTTGCATTGTAAATTAAAGTATCTTGCATACGTTATTTACAAGGATTAGCATTATATTAAATGTACGGGTTAGATTAACGTTAAATTTATTTACTTTCATCATTACTATTACTTTTTACATTTACATCAATGTAGGCTAAGATTATATGGTATGTGTACTAGAACTATTGCATTGTATATTAGATTTAAGGTTTTTAAGCGCATAAAAACGAACATGTACTTTGACAGTGAATTGCTGCCTTCAACATTTTATTCAGTAATTAGGAGGATTTTTTCCTATAGTATTATAGTTATAAGATACGTTTAAGGGACTTTACACTTTTCCTACATAAATAAATATATAATTAAAGGATTTTTATACATAAAACATAATCTTTAATAGATATATATATGGTATGTGTATTAAATTATAAGGTTTTTATTTCGTGTACTTCGACAATGGATTGAGTGGTTTTTATCTAGTCATCAACTGTGTTTTTAGTTGCATTTCACACGTTTTCTTCACCTTAGGCTTAAGTACATTTTATCACTTTGCGTCGTATTACATATATTAAGGATTTAATAATAAAGTAAAAAACGATCCTCTATCATCACCTAGTTTTAAGATTATATTATGTATTTAGTTTTAAAAATATTATACTTATAGAATAAGGATTTTCATTTATATATATGTTTTTAAAGAATAAGGATTTTTATGCTCATTTGTAATAGATTTTAAGATTATTAACACATACTAAATATCTAGAATAAAAACATTTTTTAACAATTAATTTTATTTCCTGCCATTATCCTCACTCCAATATTCTTTTCGTTTTTTTTTTGACAAATTCGTGAGAGTCATTGCACTCGCGAGATGGGGAATTCGCTGCGCTGGTGACGTACTCGCGGGCTGGCGCGGAGGTGGCGTACTCGCACCGAGCTGGCGGCGGGATGGATGGGGGGCGCGGGCTGGCGTACTCGCGACTGCGTGAGGAGGCTGGCTGGCGCACTCGCGACTGCGTGGGGAGGCTGGCGTACTCGCGACTGGGTGGGGAGACTGGCGTACTCGCGACTGGGTGACACTGCTGGCGGGGCGACCTACTTTTATCGACTGAGTTACCCACTGAGCAAATCTACCTTATCGACTGAGGAAGTGGCGTGAGACCCGCTCGGCGTGGTATCAGCTCTGCCCCTACTACTCGAGTTTTGTTGAAATCAGTCTTTTCTGTAGAATTAAATATTTGTTCATAAAATATTTATTTTGCAAATTTTTAATTATGCGAATGCCGTATTTTTTTCTACAAAACACATGGGTTGCACACGCTCAGCCCCGAGATCACCCTTCACCCCCATAAATTTTTTCACCATAGTTTTCAGTCGCTCTCTACCTGGTAGACCCCGCAAATAAAGGGTGAGTTAGTCCCGAAGACTTCCAAAATTTTCAAAGACTTACAAAGACTTCCAAAGACTTCCAAGGCAAATCTCAGAGTGAGCCCCTCGGTTTGCTTACGATTTCAGCATTAAACGGAATTAAAGAATTAATGTCCATAAAGTTCCTCTCCTATACGTTATATTCCATTCTCCACTTTATGCCATAAAAAACCCCCGCAAGCGCGTGTGTGTATGTTAGTGTGCTGCGCGCGCGCGCGTGTGTGTATGTTTGTGTACTGCGCGTGCGTGTGTGTGTATCTGTGCGTGCTGCATGCGTATATACACGTAGGATCTTACAAAAAAATCATATTCGCTGTTGAAACAGATAAAAAGTTATTTTATACATGTACAAACATTTATATACATAAGTATAATCTCATGTAAATCGATTAAATTCAATGCAGCTCCAGAAAGTTGTATAAAATTATATTTTATGGACATTAATTCTTTAATTCCGTTTAATGCTGAAATCGTAAGCAAAGACTATCCTTGTATTGAGCTTTTAAATTAATATACACTCACACATATACAAAATATGAATACATTATGTAGTATTGCATATAACAGAAAATATGAAATTTTCTTGTGTTTGTATGGCACTTATGAAAATTTAATTAACATGACGTGAAAGTTGAGGCAAAAACACATAAAATTAAAACAAAAAGCATTAACGTAGGACCTTTGGTTGACTTTTTAAACCATTTTCTCCATTTGACGCCATGAATATGCGCGTATATGTGTGTATGTGTGTGTGCCGCGCGCTCGTATACACATACGATTTTAAAAACGTTACACATACGTAAATATATATAGAAATAAGTATGTTATCCTATGAAAATCGATTAAATTCAATGCTAGTTTAAAAAGTTTTACATAACGCGAAGCGATAACTTATAGTTGAAAAACATTTTATCGACATTAATTTCTTAATTTCGTTTAATGCAGAAATCGTAAGCAAACACTATCTTTGTACTGAGCTTTTAAAATTAATATACACACTTATATATACAAAATATGAATAAATTATGAAATTTTCTTGTGTTTGTATGGCACTTATAAAAATTTAATTAACATGACTTGAAAATTGAGGCAAAAACACATAAAATTAAAAAAAAAGCCGTCGGACCTTTGGTTGCCTCGAAATTAAATTTACATCTAAAAATCGTAATTTTCGGGTATTTGCATTGCACTCATGTAAATTTTATTGACACGACGTGAAAGTTGAGGAAAAAACACATAAAATAAAAAAAGCATTACCGTAGGACCTTTGGTTGCCGAGAAAATCAATTTGTATCTAAGGTTCACGAAAGCCGCAGCGGCGGTCCTCCCCACCACCGCGCCGCCCGGCCGGAGCAGTCGCGCGGCCGCGCGCGCTGATCTCGCATCCGTGCATCGGTCCTTTTACAAGAATTAAGTCCATTACAATTATCAAGAAAAATGCTATCATCTAGAGCATCATTTGAACAAGCATTGTGTGAAATTTCATTAAAAAATATTAAATAGTTTCGGTGTAATCGTCGGTTGAAAAAAATTTCGTATCTCGGCTCCTATTGGTCGGATCTTGACGAATTTTTTACGAAAATTCATGGTTTTTTAAGTACTTTAAAATGCATCGTTCACGAAACTTATAGATATACCGCGTTTCTCTAACTTAAAAATTGGCGAAAATAAAAACTATTTATTGCTAAAATTGTTGTTAAATATTAATTTTAAGAAAATTCCTTTTTAGTATTTATTAAGTACGTTAAAAGCTATCGATTAAGCAGTTGGATCCGTTTATCGTTCCATGGGCAAATTTGAAATGAATTTGAAATTTTCGGGTAAATAATTTTGCAATAGGACGCCATTTTGAGATATACGGATCGGGCAACGATTTTTAGATTGTTTGTACTAAAAGTCATCATTGAGAGCTTATCCGACGGAAAAGATCTTTTTTTTGAAAAAACTGTGGCAATGTGAAAATTTGGAAAAAGTTTTTTTTTTGTTTAACAATTTAGCGATGAAAAAAGTTAATTTTGCATTCGGATATACATGTGTCTGAATGGAAATTCAATTCTGAACAACTTTCCTCTCTACCTTTTTTTGCATAAAATGCGTTACAAAAACGTTATTCGCGGAAAACTAAAAAAAGGTGCTTTTTTTAAGTTTATTTTGCAATAATAACAATGTTACCGATCAGGTCCGAAGTCGAGAATTTAGGGTTACTTTCAGTAGGTTACCACAAACAAATTTTGACTGTCAAAAAATCTTTTGAAGAAAATGCACGATATCCCACTATTGAACTCCCTGACTCCCTGACTATTATGCGACGTTGCCGATTTGGTCGTTCGGCATCGGCACATAATATCGTCCCCCCCTCGGAAGGTTTGCCGTCCCGGCAAACGATGTTGTCGCATGCGGGGTGGTGAGGGGTGGGTTTATTGAGGAATTCCCATGGTATGGGGGTGTATTTCAGCCTTCTGATTGTTGTTATGCCCAAATTGTTAGTTAAAGACTTAAATGCTAATTTAGATTTATTATTAGTACTTAAAGTTAAAGGACGCTTGGGTCAATGCAATAAATGATTTATATTAATTATGACTGTAATGTATATCTTAATGTATTTTGTTAAAATATTAACGGTTATTATTTTGCAATAGTATAAGGTATAATAAATGTAAAATATGAATGTTTTAATGCATTATTGACGATGTTGTATTTTGCACTCCTGTAAATGTAGCCTCCAGTTGGTAACTGCAATAGATTTGCCACACAGTCCATGAATTCTCCTATCTGCTCTGGCCTGGTAGACGGCCAGAAATTTTTTATCGCATTTTTTTAATGCATTTTCTGTGTCTTCTTCCCTGCAGAAATTGATGAACCCCATGTGTGTGTGTGTCTTTGTGTGTCACACTTCTCCAGAGGGATGAGTGTATAGCGGGTAGAAATAATTTCCCCCAATTGTACAAAGTGTTGTGTTGCTTCTTTGCACAACATTCCTCGTGGTACCTTTATGCATAATGTTAATTTATTCACTGGGCGATTGTCTTGCCTAGTGTTGGTCCTTCCATATTGTGGTTGATATTTATCCGCACACAATTCCAGTGTGGCTTTTGCAGAAGCTTCTTATTCGAAATGGATGAAAGCCATCCATCTCTGCGCTTGTTCATCTGTTGTGTCTTTCAATGGCACAATGTCAAATTTTATTATTTTGCCATATGTTGCAAAGTAATTGTGTACTTCATCGTGCTCTTCCTCCATATACTTGATTTCTATTTTTTTGAAATCGGTGTCCCCGTCGACACCTTCTTCCGTGAAGTCATGTTCATTTATTGCCCTTGTGCATAGCGCTAGTTTTTCCACTCTTGCAATATCTTCTTCTGCTAAGCTGTTGTTGTAAGTGGCTTTGCTCACTTTCAGAGAAGAATATTTGCATGTAAAATGCTGTATGTATGCATCTTCATCCAATTCCTGCAATAGTTCTGCTGCTCTTAACAATGATCCGTTATACAAAATTTTTATAGTGTATGCATCCAAGTTGTCGAATTGCTTTATGTGCAGGTCTTGGTACTCTATCTGCAGGTTAATTGGAGGTATTGCTGTAGCTTCTTCTTCTTCCTGCTCTATCGCTTCTGCATTTTCGAGGTCTAATGCCGCTGCTTGTGCACTATCTTCAATGTCATTTGACCCATCTTCTACGTTTTGCGCAGTTTCCGGGAGAATTATTGGGTTCCACTGTGTTATGGATTCCGCGTTCTCCAAAACTATCAGTTTCACTGATACGTCTTTTGCATAAGTAACGTCGATTTTTGCGACGTTTTTGTTTTGTACAACGTACAAGGTGACGTCGTGCACTTCTTCCAATTCCCCAAATGTCTTGATGTACGTGAGTACTTAGGTTACCGCCGTTTGTGGTTCGTAGGTAACTCTGATTTTTCCTGCACGTGTAGGACCTTGACTTCTCCTCTGTCCATCTGAAACGAAATGAAAGGAAATATGGTGGTGTTAAATGGTGTCATGTATACTTTCTTAATTATAAACGAAATTTTCGTTTCATGCATAGCGGGTTAGTTAAGCTATTGGTTTGCATGGTTAGTTCTTTAAACAGTGTTGTGTAAATGTGTGTGTGTGATGTTTGTGGTGTGTGTGTGTATGTGATACGTTGGTAACGTTTAATAATGACTCTATCGCTCGATGATGGAATAGTGTAGAATAAAAAATTGATGCGTCTCTTCGAGCCAAGTTGTTTATTTTAAAAAATGCCAAACGTTTCGGGATATTTTTATCCCCTCTTCAGTGGCTGTATAACGTTAAATTACAAGGTTTTATTACAATAATAATATTAAAATAAGTGAAATTGAAAATTGTACATATAGACATAGTTACCTAATTTGCAAAACAACTTCCGTGTTTTTACATTATTAGGAACGGACCAGTAAAAAGGATAAATCGCATATGGCGCTATAAATATAAATTTAAATTTTAAACCAAAGTTTACAGAAGAAATATTACAAAATTTTTTAAATAATAACTTACGACCTAGGACTCGAGAATTTTATTTAACAGAACGATTCCCCGGTGCCAAGGTGGTAATGCGGCACCGGTCGAGGCAAGACGTCAACTAATGTCTCTACAAAAATCGGGCAATATATATTCCGCAATACATACATTAGATGTACTAATACTTAGAAATGTTATTATAATGCAAACCGCATCAGCGACGGATACCTCGAGCTTCATCCATATACCAAGAACGAATAACACATTGGAGGCGGCACGTTAATACTCAAGTAGCAGGACGGGGGGCCCGCGCCGCAACGTAAGAAACGCTCTTGCCATGACTATATGACTATATAGTATACAGTATGGACGGAGCGTTGCCACGGCAACCCGGTCTCTCCGACCTCCCACTGGGCTGTTCCGCTCCGGCTCGCCAGCCAATCACTATTGAACATGTGTTGGCTGAGTTGAAGAGAGCGCGAAGCGGTATGCCACCTCTCACTGTATGCTAAGATCCTGATACAGTCCGCTCGCCACCGAACCTCCGCAATCACATTATTTACAATTAAAATTTATTCGGACTATTTTTTAGGTTTGATATAACATTTTTATAACTCGCTTTGAGGCGGCACGTATCCTCAGCCCTATTAAGTGTGCCATCGAAAAACTGAATGCGTAGCATTTCTGAGAACCGTTTGCGGAACATAGACTAGGTTCTCTATCTATTATTTTAATATTGTTAAAATCGAAATTGTGTCCTGTTTCCAATGCATGTACCGCGAGAGGGGAGTTAAGATCCCTTTTCTCTATATATCTTTTATGTTCGTATTGCCTAGCTTTTAACGGTCGATACGTTCCTCCGATGTACGTAGATTCGCAATCGGAGCAATCGATTTTATATACAACATTTCTCGTATCTCCCACAGCAGTAGGATCTTTGCCAAGTTTTAAAAATTTGTTGAACTTATCAGTAACACTATTAATCAAACTCATGTCATTTCTTTTCAAAACCGACTTTAATTTTTCGTTAAACCCTTCATAGTAAGGGAACACCGCATATCCTTTTCTAGTGTAACGTCTTCTGACGTTATTTATTTTGAAACAAGAAGCGGTCATTTCAAAATTCAAATGACAGCATTGATTATGTCCATGCATGAGTTTCGTTAATTGTCACACTTTCAAAAGTAGGAGCTCAGCTGACGCTGAGCTTGCGAAACGCAGACTAAGCGTTATACTTTTGAAAGATCGCGTTATTGTATGTAAAATTACAAAATGTTTAAAAATCAATATTCAATAATGTTGTAAATTTATAAACTAAGTTTTGTGTTTAAAAGAGGCTCAATGCCCTCAATTAGTCAGTCAAGATTTCGTATCGACTCCGTCCACGCCGGTTCGAAAATTGGCGGAGTTTTGATTATTTAAAATCCATTGTTGTTATTCTTTTTACGGTTTACATACTTTTAATTTGTGTACTATTTTAAAGTTTTGTTAGAAAATAAACATAGTAAATAATAGTATACTTTATTGTGTGGAATAATTTTGTTTAAATCCTAAAAACCTGTACGTTGGAATCTAAAGAAAATTGTTTAAATCGTTGGGTTGTTTTGAAGACCACGATCTTATAAAAACATTAACTGGGTCTTTAACAATTCCTCTTGAATAACGAAGGACTATCCAACGTCATAAGTTCAACAAGGTAAGTTCTGATTTTGTTATTGTAGAAAATACATTTACTATAGAGATCTAGGTACATATTATCACTAGACTTTTATCACTATAAATGTGACTTTATCAATTTAAATATTCCTGACTATACGCATTAAATTGAAGTAGTCAGGACTTAACAATTTGGTTCCGATACAAATATCGTGCGTGAGTGTCTTTATTGAAGTATATTTTTGTGTAAATTGAATAATTAATATAAATTACTTATAAAGTTGAATAAGTGCTGATTTAAAAGGAAATTTTTGTTTTTAATTTTTAATTGAAGTTTGAGTGATTTCAAAGTAATTATTTTTACAAATCCTATCAAAAGGTACCGTGTAGGGCTGATTAGATTAGCTTCTACTGTTCTTGATAATAATACATGTGTAACAAGGTGTAGGACATATTTGATAAGTATAGAAGTAGATAGGATTACATTTCACGATAACGGCGACTGACCGCTTAGGAATGCCGCGTTAGCAAATTGTAAAGACTGTTGCGGAACAGTAATTGGATATATAGGTCAGTGTATTACTGGATCATTTAAAAGGTTGGAATTGTTTTTGTTTTCTTTTTAAAGCTATTAGGAGTATATAGTAAATTGTTATTGATAAGTTATTTATTCTTGGACTCAAATGTGGATATTATATGTTGAGAATTTGGAGGGTTTGTGAAGCATCAACTTCTCTTTTGCTGTAAATTAATTTAAATATTAATTATGCCAAAATATTCAAATGAGTGGCAAAAATAATGATTATAAGAAAAATCCAAAAAGTACAATAATTACTAGAAATCGTTTAAAATCAAATCCTGAATTAAAGTCTTCATTAAGTGGTCCGTTATTAGATGGTATTTTTAAGAGAAGTCAAAAAACTGTGAGATCTCCTCCAAATACAACATTAAAATCAACCGATTCAGCAAATTTGGAAATATCTATACAGCAAAATACGAGTGTTATAAGCAGTAATATAAATCAAGAAAATGAAATTTTAAATTCAACACAGAATCGTACTTTACAGAACAACGAATTGATAGATTTTTCAATTGAGGAAAGTCATTATTCTGATATTGGGGGCTTTGAAGCAGAACAGAGTTTAATTACAGGTACATCTAAAGATCTTCAATATACATTGGATGAAGGTTATAAATCAACAAATTCGAATTTATCCGTTGCTAGTAGTAGTTTGGAAAATACTAATCGTACTGTAATTAATCAAAGTTCGCTGATAGATCAATGGGAAAATTTTAATATTGATAAATTCATTAATACCATTGAAAATAAGCAAAAATCTTTAGAAAAAGAAAAGTTAAGTTTGCAAGAAGAAGTAGAATTAGTTCATAAAGTGGATACTAGTTTATCAAATTTTGCTTTGACTAATTTGGAAAATTCGAATTCTACTCGTTTGTTAGAATCAAAAACAATTATTAGTGATAATTCTAGTATAAAGTCATTTAATTTAAACATGACGGGTAATAGGAATGATCAACAAACGGCGGGAAGACCGATAAATTGCAGTTTGAATGAAATAATCTCTTTGATTCCTGAATATAATGGCAAAAATATGTCACCAGCTGAATTTATTAGAAAAATAAAGAATTTAAAAAATCTTGTGTCTAATGTTAATGATGAAAGTATTACGAATATAGTTAAAATGAGATTGAGCGGTGAAGTAGGTCAAGCTTTGAATAATAATAATATTAAATCTATCGATCAATTATTGAAATCTATAAGAATCTTATATCCTATTCAAAATGATATTCATGAGTTATATGCAAAATTATGTAGAGTAATCCAAGTAGATGGAGAAGGTGTTTTATCATATATAAAACGTATAAGGGAATTACTATATAAAATAAATGAAATAAAAGAATTAGAAGACCTTACTAATGAGGAAAGGCAAAGATTTATGAATCAATTAAATAATGATGCTGCAATTAGTTGTAGAAAAGGTTTAAAGCCTGAAATTAGATACGAGTTAGGGAATGAAATTACGATTGATAATTTGGCAGTAAAGGCTATTGCAATAGAAACTGAAATTAATCAACGTAAACATTCAGATTTCAGAATAATTAATAATATGTATGGGAATGATATAGTTGTAGAAAACATTATTCCGAAAATAATGACTTGTCAATTTTGTGAAGCTCGTGATCATGAAGCTTTGTTTTGTCGTTTAACAGCTTGTATATATTGCAAAGAAAATGATCATTTTTCGGATAATTGTAGATTTGCTAAAGATAAAATTAGATTAATCTGTAAATTTTGTAGTCATACGGGACATTCTATTAGTACATGTAGACTAAATAAAATGCAAAATAATCATTGTCAATTTTGTCAAGAAATGGGGCATAAAGCACCTCAATGTTCAGTAGTTCGTAATTTTGAAATTTGTCACAAATGTAAAAAACCAGGTCATGATCCAATTAAATGTGTTAACTTATCTGAGAATAGCAATTGTACAATTTGCAATAATGTTGGACATTCTCCACAGAATTGTCCGGAACAATTTTGTTCTAGATGTCATAAAAGGGGGCATTCTACAAAGTTTTGTAAATTAGGGGAAAATAGATTTAGATTTTGTACTATTTGTGAAGCTGCGGATCATGAGGCTACTGATTGTGAAGTAGCAAAAATATTAGTAACAGAAAATAAAACTAAGCAACAATATAAATGTCAATGGTGTGATGCAACTGGACATACTGTTAAATTTTGTTGGAAATTAAAAGCATTATTACAAAATGGTAATAATGACTCGAAGAAAAATAATTATCAACAAAATTTTCAACAATCAAATAGAAACAATTTTAGTAATAAAGCTAACAGAAAAGTGTGTGAATATTGTAATGGTACTAATCATGAAGTAAAAAATTGTAGAAAATTACAGTCTTTGACATCAGCAGTAGAAGAAAACTGTGCATTTTGTTCACAGATTGGGCATAATATTAGCAATTGTGATAAAGTTAAAATTCTAGAACAGAAAAAGGGAATTGTATGTGCCGAATGTAAAGGTGTGGGTCACACTATTGACAATTGTTTTAGAAAACAGGGAAACTTCAAATCTCTTCCGGGAAGGAACGCGTGAGAAGAGATTTGGCAGATAAATCGTTCCAAATTGTGGTAAACAGAGAGAAAATTTCTGAAATAAATAGATTTCTTGAAATTAGTGAGAAAGATTACGTAGAAAATAATGATTTTATAGCCCATAATTATGTTTTGAAATTAGAAAATTTACTACAATATATAGAGGTAGAAAATTTTAATTCAAATGGTACTTTTAAATTATTAATAGATAGTGGTGCTCAGTTAAATATTATTAAAAATAGTATATTATTACCTAGAGAAATAAATACTGAAAATAAAATTTTAATATCAGGAATTACCGATAATGCTTTGAGAACTTTAGGTGCAATTAAATTTCCAATAAATAATATATATTTTGATTTTCATGTAGCACCAGAAGGATTCTCTATTCCATTTGATGGAATTTTAGGAATTAAAGCTTTATTACAACAAAAATTAAGACTTGATAAAGGTTATTTAGATATTAACGGGCAAAAATTTCAACTAAAATCAACAATTGATAAGTATCATATTAACACACATACAGTTCCGAAACTAGAACTAAAAAAAGCGATTATTAAAATAAATTTTGAGGAATGTGAATTTATAGGATTAATTCCTGATTTTAAAATTCATTCTGAAAATGCAAAAGTAACTTTTGAAAATCCTGGAAGTTGTATTATTACGAATGTTGACGTGAGAAACGATAGTGAAAATGTTTCTATTGTTAAAATTCGGCAAAACATTAATTTACATAAAGATATTAAGCAAATATTGAATACAGTAAGTGAAATAAATGATAATTTGAGCGAAATGAAAGTGAATGATTTTAAAATTGAAAATCATAAAGGCAATTTGATTGAATATTTAAATGATTCCAAAATAAATATTGAAAGTTTTATTGGTAATATAAACACTTGTTTAAGGAAATTTGAGATTGATTTAGATGAAGAATTAATTGATTATGATTATCCAACATTTTGTAAGATACTTAAAGATACTGTTGAATTTGATTCCAATGAAAAATTATGTAAATTACAAAATACAATAAATTTTTTAACATTTGATATTGAAGATATGCCTGAAAATTTTATAGCAAATTTGAATTTTGAATTACCTAAAGATGATGAGAATCTACATTGTGGTTCTATTTTTTTAAGTACGGAAAATGAAATTGATATGATATGTAATGAAAATCTTAATGAAAAGAAAAGACAACAATTATTGAAAAACACTGTTGATTTAAGTCATTTGTCTAATAAAAAGAAAAAGATTATTGAAAGTTTAATAGTAAAAAATAGTGATATTTGTTGGTTAGAGGGGGAAAAATTTGGTATTTGTAATATTGAAGAACATGCAATTAATTTAACAGATGAAAAGCCAGTTTATGTTAAACAATTTCCGTTAGAATATAATTTAAAACAAATCGCTATAGCTGAAACTAAAAAATTAATATCAAATGATTTAGTAAGATCATCTACTAGCGCATTTAATGCACCTGCTTTTGTTGTTCCCAAAAAATGAATAACTAAGGATGGTAAAAAAAAATGGAGATTAGTAATTGATTATAGAAAATTAAATGCTAAAACTATTCCAGATCCTTATCTTTTGCCTAATATCACTGAAATTTTTGATAGTATAGGTAAAAACAAGTATTTTACTACAATTGATATGGTATCAGGTTTTCATCAGGTAAGAATGAAGGAATCGGATATTCATAAGACAGCTTTTAGTGTACATCCCTTAGGGAGATTTGAATTTAAGGTACTTCCTTTCGGTTTAATTAATAGTCCTAGGGTTTTTCAGAGAATTTTAAATTCGGTACTTGGTGATTTGTTAGAAAAAGGATTTTGTTTTGTTTACATTGACGATATTATTATTGTAGCGAATTCGATCGAGGAACATAACGAACGGTTTAATTTGATTGCTGAAAAACTAAGGGAAGCAGGGTTGAAGTTAGAAACGAGTAAATGTAAGTTTTTTCAAAAAGAGGTCGAATTTTTAGGGCATTTGATTAGTGAAAATGGTATTAGAACTGATCCAAAAAAGGTCGAAGCTATAAATAAGTTTCCAGTTCCTAAAACGGTAAAAAATATTCGAGAATTTTTAGGTTTGGCAGGTTATTATAGGCGTTTTATTGATAATTTCGCGGACATAGCAAAACCAATAATTCAGCTTTTGAAAAAAGAGGAAAAATTTGTTTGGAATGAGGTCAGACAAAAAGCTTTTGATCAATTAAAGAGAGCATTAAGTGTAGCACCAGTTTTACAATTTCCGGATATGAATAAACCTTTTATTATTAGTGTCGATGCGTCCGGTTATGCTATTGGTTGTGTCCTTTCACAAGGGAATATTGGGGAAGATAGGCCAATTGCCTTTGCCTCAAGGGTTTTGAAAGCGGCGGAGAAAAATTATCATACTTATGAAAGGGAAGCATTAGCAATTATGTTTGCAGTAAAAACATTTAGAAATTATATTTATGGGAATAAATTTTATATAATTACAGATCATAAACCATTGTTATCGTTTAGATCTGCAGATAAAAATTCGCGAGTTCAAAGGTGGCGTTTAAAGTTATTAGATTATGATTATGAAATTATTTATAAACCGGGTAAAGTAAATACTAATGCAGATGCATTGTCTAGAAATCCTATAGAAAATAGTCAAATAAATGTTATTACAAGAGCTCAAAAAGCAAAAAAGTTAGAAAAAGTTACTAACAAAGAGAATTTGACTAATGACATGAAAATTCAAAAATTAAATGAGGATCGTATTAAACAAAAGGCAAAGAAATTTTACAAGCGTAAGAAGGATAGAAATATAATATTAAAAAATCAAGAAAAAGTAGAGCAAAATGAAAATAAATATGAAAATGTGGTATTTACAAAAAAATCTATTGAATTTAGAAAAGATAATTTAGTACATTTTATAGATAAAAATAAACAAGCATTAGATAGAAATACAAGTAGGTTTATAGACAAGTTTAATATTATTTTCAAGGGAATTGTGAATGATATTGAAATCATTGATTTAAATGTATATAAAGTATTTGTATTATGCATAGATGTAGGTCAATCAGCAATAATTCTTAAAAATAATATTTATAAAATGTTTAGTTCATTAAAACAAATTATGTTGAATAAACAAATATATAGTTTTAGTATTTCTAAAGATTTGCAAATAATTAATTTAAATTGGATTGATATTGAAGACATTTTATTTGAAGTTTTTAAAAATAGTGAGATTAAAATAATTATTTGTTTAAATTATATAGAATATGTAGATATACATCATAGAGATAAAATATTTCAAGAAAATCATTCTAGTACTATTGGGGGTCATTCAGGTGTAAACAGGACGTACAATAGAATAAGGAGTAAATATTTTTGGGAAAATTTAAAAACTGACATTGAAGATAGAATAAAAAATTGTGATGATTGTCAAAGAAATAAGTTGAAAAGAGTAAAAACTAGGCAACCAATGGTGATTACGGATACACCAATTAAAACATTTGACAAGATTGCAATGGATATTGTTGATCCTCTAAATATAACTAAGAATAATAATAAATATATTTTAACTATTCAAGATCTACTCTCTAAATATTTAGTGGTAGTTCCATTACAGGATCAAACTGCAGAAACTGTCGCGGATGCATTTATTAAGAGATTTATTTGTATTTTTAGTTCTCCTAAAATAGTTTTAACAGATAGGGGTGCAAATTTTACTAGTAAACTTTTGAAAGCAGTAGCGAAACGATTTAAATTTTCAAAAATTGAAACAACTGCTTTTTCGCCTCAATCCAATGGCTCGTTGGAGAGAGCTCATCATCCTTTATGCGAATATTTAAAGAATTTCTCTACAAAAAAAATTATGTGGGATGATTTATTGGAATTAGCGCAATTTCATTACAATACAAGTGTACATAGTGCGCATAAATTTACACCGTATGAATTAGTATTTGCTTATCCACCTCGTTTACCTTCAAGCGAACCTTTGAAAATTTCTGAACGAATTCCATCGTTCAATGATTACTTAGCAAATTTAATTAGGAACATGAAAGACATTGCTGAGTTAGCAAGGGATAATTTAATAGTTTCAAAAGAAAAATCAAAGAAATATTATGATAGATATATAAATCCAGTAACCTTTGAAAAAGGTGATAAAGTTTGGCTGGTAAAAGAACCAAAACCAGGAAAACTGGAAAAAAATCAAAATATTGGTCCTTTTGAAATTATTGAGGTATTAGATAATAATAATGTTGTAATAGATAAAAATGGAAAATCAAATACAGTTCATGCGAATAAATTAATAATGTATAATAAGAAAAACTAATATATTTTGTTTGTTTTAGGAGGAAAATGTTGATCATCCATTTTATTATTTTCTTACTGTGTTTCAAATTAAATAGAGCAATCATAGGATATGATTGTGGTTCCTCTTCACCTAATATAACAACATATTCATTACTGGATTCTGGAGAATGTGATTTTCAAGATGAGCAAGTAAATTCTACTAATGTTGCTATAGAATTAATACAGATAGCTGATTTTCGATTAGTTTCAATTATTCAATGTAAAATTGAAATTCATCGAACAGTTTTTGAATGCGGAATATTTGGTCATTTAATACCTACTGAAAATTCAGAACAACAATATATTAAAGAAATAAGTCATGAACAATGTAAAGCTATTCATGAAACGGGAATTTTTAAGTATGATGAGGCACATATTATTTCTGATTTAAAAATAAATTCAACTACATCAAAAGGTATAGATTTTGCGGGAAGTGCAGCAGGAAAATCTTGCTCGGGTGCTTCCTATGCAGATAGTTTTGGTTCATGGAATAAAGTTTTTGTTCATGGTTTAATTAAAATAACGTTAACGCAAAATAATGCGAAAATAAATTTAAATGCAGACAAATTAATGTTAAATTCAGGAGTAGTTTGTAAATTTTCTGATAAACATTGTATGGATATTGAAGGTGGTTTTACTTTTTGGGATGTTTTACCGCAAGGTGATTGTTTTAAAAATAAGTTTGATATATTATTTAAGGGAATAGCTACTAAATATTCTAGTGATAAAATAAGGAAATAGTGTTTTCGGTTAATTTTAAGGAAATTACTTTTGCTTTGGCGATAAAAAATTCAGAATTGCATTGTGACAGATTACTTATTCGTACCGAACATCCAAAATTATTTATTTTAGAAAAAGATACTAATATGAATGCTTATTATTATGATGCAGATTCTGCTTTTGTAGATGTTAATAAGTTTAATTTAGATATTTTTACTTATATAAATTCTAAATTTGTTTATGTTGAAAGACATTTAAGAAGTCAATTAATGATTTATATATTAATTTAATTAGAGAAAAATGTGAGCTTGAAAGAAAAGTTATACAAAATTCCTTATCCATTGCTTCCATTTCTCCAGATGAATTTGCCTACAATATTATGAAAAAACCTGGTTATATTGCAAAATTAGCAGGTGAGGCTGTACATTTAATTAAATGTATACCAAAACTGTTAAAATTTACATTTAGAACAATGTTATAATCAATTACCAGTTTCGGGTTGGAAATGAACCGTGGTTTTTAACACCTAAGACGCATATTTTAATTAAGAAGGGTATGCAGGTTGATTGTAATTCTGTTATTCCTACATTTTATAAAATTGAAGAAAATTGGATTAAGTTAACACCCAAACCAATAGTATCGGATCACCGAATACTCTGAAACCAGATACAGAAATAAAATTGCAATTTAAGTCAGTGGATAATTTATC
>JACCIB010001463.1:0-33547 GCA_018906965.1 Philotrypesis tridentata | reverse complement strand
ATTTGTTGTTCTCGTGGCATGCAAGCGCCGTTTTAATTTCTCTGTGTAGCCTCTCTACCATCCCGTTAGAAGCTGGGTGGTAGGGAGGTGGTTCCGCATCTGTGGATGCCCATCACTTGTAGAAATTGAGAGAACAGGCGTGATTCAAACTGTGGTCCTTGATCTGTCGTGAGCAGGGTTGGCGCACCGTATCTGCTTACCCAGTGCTCCATGAAGGCGTGAGCGACTGTGTCTGCTGACGTATCTGTGATTGGTATCGCCTCTGGCCATCTAGAGTATCGATCGATGATACTAAGGATGTGAGTGGCTCCGTTGCTTGTGGGGAAAGGCCCCACTAGATCTAGGTGGACGTGGTCGAATCTGGCATCTGGTGTACAGAAATGTTTTGGAGGAAGTTTGTTGTGGCGTGAAATCTTAGCCTTTTGACATGGTTGACAAAGCTTGCACCATTTGACCGTGTCTCTTCTGATGTACGGCCATACGTATTGTTGTCCAATCAAGCGGACTGTGACTCGTGGACCTGGGTGGGAGAGTGACTGGAAAGTGTCGAAAACTTCTTTTCTGAGGGATTGAGGGATGTACGGGCGGATGACGTCTTCTCTGATGTCGCAGTAGAATTCTGCATGTTTGAAGCCCCATGTTAGCTTGCGTAGCTTCAAAGGGTTAGACGGGTCGTCTAGAATTGAGCGGAGTTGTTCGTCTTCTTTTTGCTCTTTGCTGAAATGCAGTGCGTCGTACAGCGTTGGCAGTTTGAATGCTTCGATGTTTGCTCTCACCTGGAGCAGTTGTTCGTCTGCTTCAAGATTGTCGTTGTCCCAGTGGAACATACTTGGGGTCGTGAAGGCGTTGACTCTAGACAGGGCGTCTGCCACTTCGTTTTCTTCTCCTGGTAGGTAGTGGATCTCTGTGTTGTACTGTGCTATGTAGGAGAGTCTGCGCGACCGGATGGCCGGCATCTTCTCAGCGCTGAGTTGCATTGCGTAAATGAGAGGCTTGTGGTCTGTGTAGGTTTTGAATACTGCACCTTCCAGATGATGTTGGAAATGCCTGATTGCTTCGTATATTGTTGTGAGTTCGCGGTCGTACGCTGCGTACTTGCGTTCTGGGGCTGAGAATTTACGAGAAAAGAAACCGAGGGGCGTCCATGTGCCCTCTTGAAGCTGTTCTAGGGCCGCCCCCATTGCTGTGTCGGAGGCGTCGCAGATGAGGCGAAGCTCTGCTTTCTCGTCCGGGAAAGCCATGTATGTTAGGTCGGCGACCTCCTTTTTACATTTCTCAAAAGCTGCGTTGCTATCGTCCGTCCAATGGACTGGTCTCTTGTCCTTCTTTTTGCACCCTGTGATTTGTGCCTGTACAGGAAGCTGGGTCTCTGCGGCGTGTGCGAGGAGCGTTCGGTAGCTGTTGACGAGGCCCAGGAATCTGCGAAGTTCCTCAATGTTTGAGGGTCTCGGGAAGTCCTGGATTGCTGGTACCTTGGTTGGGCTGGGTTTGTAGCCTTTGGCGGAGATGAGGTGTCCGAGGAAGGTGCACTTGTCGAGATTCGCTTGAAGTTCGAACTCGGTCAAGCGTTCTAACACTATCTCTAAGTGTGGCCGGTGTTCTTCCTCCGAGGATGAGGCGATGAGTATGTCGTCTGTGTACACAAAGATGAAGTCTAGGTCGCCTAGAGCGGAGTGAATGTATCTCTAGAACGTTTGAGCCGCGTTGCGAAAACCGAACGTCATAACAAGGAATTCGAACAGGCCGAATGGCGTTATGACTGCTGTCTTTGGGACGTCCTCTGGCGCGACCGGGATCTGATGGTAAGCTTGTCGTAGATCCAGTGCTGAGAAAACTGTTTTGTCTTTTAGAAAAGCCATACAGTCGTGGAGACGTGGTACTGGATAGCGATCTGGGATGGTTGTCATGTTCAGTTTTCTGAAGTCTCCGCACGGTCGCCAGGTGCCGTTCTTCTTTGGTACCATGTGTAATGGGCTTGCCCATGGGCTGCTCGATGGGCGGCAGATGCCGAGGCTGAGCCATTTGTTGAACTCCCTCTTTGCGTCTTTGAGTTTCGCTGGGATGAGTGGTCTTGCACGTTGTGATACGGGTGGTCCCAGTGTTAGGATGTGATGTAGGACTCCTCGTTTTTTGACTTTGCGGAATTGGTCCGGGCCGAACACCTGTGGATATTTGTTGATTATCTCCTGGTATTTGTGGCCAGGTTGGAGTAGAGATATCTGGAGGACTTCGACTTCTTTCACGAAGCCTACGGCTTCTATTTTACTTGTGCCGTCCACCAGCTTCCCGAGTTTTCAGTCCGGGAGGAGATGGTAGGCGGTTAATAGATCAGCGCCTATGATGGGGTGTGGAATGTCGGCGACTGTGAAGTTCCAGTCTATCTTGTACGGTAGTCCGACGTCCAACGTTCGTCTTGTGGTGCCGTATGTGTTGATGGCGGTGCCGTTTACTGCGAAGAGTTGGAGTTTTGACGGTGTCAGTTTGTTGCTCTCCGAAGGCGGAAGTATGGAGAGATCTGCGCCTGTGTCAATGAGAAACGTCAACTTGGAGATCTCGTCCTTAACGTGGAGACGTAGAGATGCTCTCGACCTGCTGTCAGTCTCCTCGACAGCTGGGGCGTTTAGTTTTCCTGCTGCGTGGTTGGAGTCTTGGATCTCACGGTGTAGGAGTCCTCGGCTGCGCGGACCCAATTGCACGGCAGAATGCAATTCCTTGCGTCTGAGCCGAAACGGCGGTGATAGTAGCATCTAGTGTGTTGATTGTTCTTTTGGCGTTGCCCTGGTGTCGCTGGCCGGCCCTTGGTTTGTGAGGTTGCTGAGTGGTCTCCTCGTTGCCCATTGCTGTTTGGCCTGCCGTGTTGTTTGGTGTTGTGCGAGTTTGAGCGTTCTCTGCTCCGGCTTTGACGGAAAAAGTTAGACTGAGCTTTTTCGATTGCTGCCAGTCGAGCTTCGAATGTGCCGTCCGGATGTGATGGTGGCGGTTGCAAGCTCGTGAGCTGTGCTATGAATCCATTCTGCTCTTGTTGCATGAGGGCGTGTGCTTCGTCTGCTCTGGTGGTGATCTCGTCTTCGTCTGTGATGTTCATCAGTGACCAAGCGATGGCGCTGGGCAGTCTGGCCTTCCAGAGTCTGATAGTGGCTTCTCTTTTGATTGTTCCTTTTGACAGGCTCATAAGTTCCGCCAGGAATTCTGATGGACGTCTGTTGCCTAGTGTGGCGCCTCCGCACAACCTCTCTATCTGCTGCTTTGCTGTGGCTGCGTACTTGTCGATGAGTATTTTTTTAAGCTGTTCGTGTTTGCGCCCGAGCTCCAGTGTCGTCAGGTTGTAGTGGATGTCTCTGTGAGTGTCTGTTGGTAAGTACCTGCAGACAAAGTTGTACTTCTCCTCGTCGTTGGTGACGCCGTTGGCTCTGAATGCGTCCTCTAGCTGTATGTACCAACCCTCCGGGTCGTATTTGTAGAATTGCCAGAATGTGAGATTTTTCGTTTGTTTGAAGCTCTGTGCTGCTGTGTTGTATGGGTCGGTTAACGGTGAGACTGCGTTGTAAATGCCTGCTTGTGCTGGCTGAGGTCGCTGGTTGGTTGCGAAAGAGGGCGGTACGAAAGAGTTTGTTGCCGGTTGTGGGTTGGTGGTATGATGTTGCTGGACTGAGGCTGGACCATACTCGCTGAATGCGGGCGAAGGCAGAACCGTGCTCGAGGTGCGTTGAAGCGCTAGCGTCAGTTGTTCGGTGATGAGCTGCAGATGTTGCTGGACTTTGTTGCATCTGCGTTTGCTGTTGCTCGAGGAGGCGACTGTGTAGATTCGCCTGCTGGACGGTGCATTGATGTAGAGTGGCATGGTCGGCCTGCAGTCTTTCTACCATCGGCTGGTGTCCTGGAAGCTCCTATGCTTGGAAAGCGGGAAGCAACTCCCGGGCTGTGGTGTTGATGTGTGTGTGCGCTATGGGACGCGAGAGTAAGCTGGAGTCTGCGGTGGTGGCTAGCGTCGTCGACGCGCCGTGGCGTGTTGGTGTTGCTACCGTTGTGAGCGATTGAGGTTGTTGAGACTGTTCGCCTGACGCCTGGATCGCCGGAGTGCTGGAGGTTGTTGTGGTGGTTGCCATCGTGGGAGCGACCGGCTCGTTTGCGAGGACGAATTCTTCTTGACTCGTCTCGTTGCTGTGTGTTGCTGCGTGGGACTGATCTCGTCCACACGACGTGCTGGGAGTTGCATCGGGTGTCCTTGTGAGCGTCATCTCGCCCGTGGGAGGTGGGATGGGTTGTAGAGGAAGGTATGTAGGTGGTTGAATTTGTAGCTTGGGGATCTGTCTTCCCGACCTGAGTGACAGACTCGCGTTCGCGTCGTTCATGTGTATGTGCGCGACCGCGTGACCGAATCCGCGCCGCTGTCCCGGTCAGCTACGCCGGGCTGCACCTCCGGCAGGGGACGACTGTCCAGGGGACGATGTTCCTGGCGTGAGCTGGCTCCAGGGGTCTGCGCGTTCGCGTTGGTGTGACGATCGCGCTCAGCTGTGCTGGGCTGCACCTCCGGGAGGGGACAACTGTCCAGGAGACGGTGTCCCTGGCACTAGCTGAGTCCGGAGGGTCGCGCTGGGTCGCGTACCGACTATGACTCGACTGCGGCATGGGCATTTGTCGTGATTCTAAAAAGGGAAATATAATGAATGGAGACGAAAAAAGTATCGTGAAGTTTACCTTTGCTGTGTGTCGCCTTTCTGAGGGGCGAGCCCGCTCTCACTTGCACTGGGCTGCACCTCCGGGAGGGGACAACTGTCCTAGGGGACGGTGTCCCTGGTGCAAAGTGAGTTGAGGTCGTTGCCCTGAGTAGTGCGACACTGAACGCCTCGACTGACGACCTCTCGGCCTACACCTCCGGGAGGGGACAACTGTCCTAGGGGACGGTGTCGGTGCGTAAGGATACGTGAGTTGGATGGCTGCAGCTGGTAAACACTCGACGTTGTGACGTTAACCAGCGGTCGTAGAATTCCCGTGGAACGAGCGTTGCTGTGGATACACGGAAAAAAAATTAGTGTTTATTCAATTTTATGTATACGGTGGTTAGTTGTTAGTTATGTATTTTTGTGTGGTGGTCTTCAGTGATGATTGATGTGACCTCGAGTCACTGCAGGAGACTCCTCGTCTCCTCTCGCCGAGCTGTGCTAATGGGTGAGGGTGGAGGGGAGTTGGCCTTTTTCTTTCTTTTATATACAATGACTCGTAGAAAATTATATGCGTTGACAATTGATTTGTGACAATTAATAAATATATCTTAGGCCTAACTAATACTGAATCGCTCGGATTTATTATTAGTAGGTATTAAAATGAAAAAAAAGAATGCTCCTTAAAACAAGACCAATGCTTCGAATTTCGCGCGATTTGTGCTAAATGTTGATTGTAAAAAAAATTTTAAAACACTGTGCACTTATTTTAAAATTGTTAAAAAACGTTTAGGAAATTGTTTTGGAATTTGAAGAATTGGTATACTGTTTCGGGAGTGACGCTGTGCGATGACGCCAATTTGTGCATAAAAAAATTTCGGTTGAATGTAGAGCTCGAAATTTTGTGAAGTATCGCTCGCTGAAGTAGAGAATCTAATGCGATTTGAATTTCGCGCGGTTAGTGTGGAGCGCTCGCCACGTTGGTAGCGCTCGCCTGCTCTCTACCGCCGCGCCGCCTGCCCGTCCGCTCTGTCGGTAATATAGTCAGCTTTTGAGCGAGAGGGGGAGAGCGGTGAATCAGCGCTCTTGCTCTTTCCGTCCGCTTGCGCGCGTGCGGCGCTCTCGCTCCTACTCCCTGCCGGCGTTGGTCGGAGGAATTTTGTAACGGCGTCCGCGTTCGATTTTCCCGCGCTTGCTGCCAGAGGGGAAGCTGTTTACTTCTCACGTAGCCGTTTGAGGTTGATTGTTTCGCTTTCGGGTGTTGAGACGGAGATCTTAATTGTTATTGGTTCTTCGGGGAAAAGTAATTAAGCAAATGTGCGTCATTAAGAGGGTACGAGCTATTAAGGTAATGGCTGTGCGTACCGAGAAGCAATAACAATTAAATCTTTTCGTTGGATTTTATGACGGTTCTGCTCTGCGAGGCTTATAGTGAAATGGATGTACGAGGGAAATTTTTTCCCGGCGAAAAAAATTTTATTGCGGTCGCTTCTAACAGTTGTCGGAGGCGGCGTGGCGATGCGCTGGGGAAAATTTTTCGTGCAAGAAAATTTATGATTTCCGCTCGTTCTAGGCTAATAACTCAAGCTTTGGAAAATTTTTCCCGCGCGGGGAATTTACATCTGGTCCCTTTCGGGGACGAAACAATAAGACGGTTGTATGGGTTTTTCCCTTCGGAGGAAAAAAAAAGAAATTTACGACTATTCTAGCTGCGCGACCTTTCACATCTGTGCTCGAGTGCGTCTCGAATTACGCGTGTGTTTACAAAATGTACGTGCGCGCGGCGACTGGGTACGCGTGAGATTCTGCGAGTCTACGCTTGCTTAGTATAACGCGGCACTTGTGTACGAGAGAAAAAAAATATCACGTGCGGGCACAGAAGTTAAGGAACAAAGAAAAATCTTGCTAACGCTTGTGACGCTGACGAGTTGTCCTTGTTACGTTAGTTGTGTTTTTTTTACCTTAGAGCTATATTTTTTCGCGTCGTGGACGGCTGGCTGCTGGTGGAAGCGGCGTCTCGGCTGTGCTGTTGATGCTGCTGTGCTGACGTGAACGGCTATACGGGCGATGTTGTTGTTGTTGTAGGTGACGAGGATGGCTCCGCTACTGTGCTGCCATGCTGCTTCTCGTGTGACGATGATGTACGTGTGTGCGCCGGCGTGCCTGCACGCGCCACGTTCTTTGTTTCGACTCGTCGGCGTACCTGCACGAGTTAGCTATGACGAGGAGTCGAGGAGTTTCTGCCTCGTCGGAGTCCTGCGCGTGAGGTTTTTACGCTGCAGGGCTGAGAGCCGTTGATCCGCGGCGTCTACTATATGCACAAAGCACTATTGCACTGATGCACTGGCGCGGCTTGCTGAGAGTACGCTTGCTGCTATGCGTGTGTGGAGTGTTCAAGATGGCGCCGTGCCGCCTGTTGCTCCTGCCTTGCGTATATGTGGCCCGCTTCGTAGGAGATTGCCGTGGTGTTGCTTCTGCTTCCTCGGCGAGACGTCCTGGTCACCAGTGAAGGGGGTGGGCAGGGATGCGTGGCCTCTTGGGCCAATAATGTAACGTTGTTTGGTTTGTACGACGGTTTATTTGGTTGGTCTGTGCGGTGCCAGTGGTGCGTAGCGCTTGGACTGACGCGTAGGGGGAAGCGGGGCGAGCTCATCGCTCGAGCTGTTCTCTCTCTCTCTCTCTCGCACTCTCTCTGCCGAGAGGTGCTGCCGCCGTGCGGGTTGTGTCCCCACAGAAATATATTTAGGGAGAACTGGCAACGCGGGTTCTCAAAGTGGTGACGAAAGGAAGACAAGACGGGTATCGTGTTACAGAGATTTATTGACTGAATTACACTTGTTTGATACCGCGAGCGAACGAGTGCGCTGTTCGGCGGCAAGAGCGGTTGTGTCGATTCGAAAATGCGCCTCGACGCTCGCCACCTTAAGATGGCGTCTTGCAGGGCGCTCGTGGAGAGGGACAGCGGTTTGCGCTATTCAAAGTCCGATCTCGGCGCCAGCACCTGTTTGCGCGCTCGTCTCCGTTGTGGGGCTGGCTGAACCCCCACAGTTACTCCCCCTCCAGTGACGAACGAGGGTTGGAGAAGGAACGATACATGATGTTGCCTGTTGAGGGAAGTACGTCCATGTATGTGGTCTGGTGGTGGAGGCTGGGGGGTTGATATTGTAGGCTCAGCTCCAGCTGGCGACGGCGTTAATGTTGTAGGACCAGCATCAGCTAGCGACGACGTTGATGATGATGGTAAACCAGCCTTGTCTAGCGACTGCGTCGGTGGCGGTGGAAGACCAGCTGTGTCTGGCGCCTGCGTTGGTGCGGCCTGCGTCTCTCTGGTAGAAGTAGGCGTGGACGTATGCCCCGGTGTTGATGATCCTGCAGGTGTGGGTTCCGGCAGTGAATCATCAGCTGTTGGAGGCGGCGTTCGGGTGGATGGCGCGTTTGATTGTGACTCCGTGGCGTTTGAAGAGAGGGTAGGCTCATCTGACGTCTCGTAGTAGGCCGGCTTGAGGGACGCTGTGGAGATCGTTTTAGGTACTCCGTCGATCTCGATGACGTACGTCTGCTGACTGAGTAGCTCAATGACTCGATGTGGACCCGTGTAGGGCGATTGTAGCGTCTTCCTCACAGTCTCGACCCGTCTGAAAACCTATTTAGTAGAACGCAGATCCAGTTGGATGAATGGCCGTGGCGGCGTATGCCTCGTCCCCGGAACAGCTCGCAGATCGTGCATGACTTTCTTCAATTGGGCTACGAAGGCTGGAGCGTTGACATTCGGGTGCGAGGCTGGTACGAAGAAATCGCCTGGTATGCGAAGCGATGTGCCGAATAACATTTTTGCAAGCGAGGCTTGTAAGTCCTCCTTGACAGTAGTCCGCAGACCCAAGAGAACCGTTGGTAGGGCTCGAGGCCAGGGCGTGGGCGCACTGCACATTAGCGCCGATGAGTTCTGTCAAGGCTGTGAACAGTTTAGCTTCAAATTGAGCCCCTTGATCGGTTGTAAGGGTGAGCGGTGTGCCAAAGGTCGTGATCCATTGATCGAAAAATGCCCTGGCCACCGTCTCAGCCTGTTGGTCTGGAATTGGAATTGCTGCTGGCCACCTGGAGAAACGGTCTATAATTGTGAGGCAATATTGCAGACCTACATGCAGTGGTAGTTTAACGATGTCCAGGTGTATATGCATAAAACGTGCTTCCGGCTCGGTGAACTTTCCGAGGATGGCTCTGTTGTGACGGTGTACTTTTGATCGCTGGCACGGTATGCAATTACGCGCCCATCGTGCGACGTCCTTCCTCATGGAGGGCCAGAAGAATTTTTGTTGTGCTAATTTTGTTGTTGCCCTGATGCTTGGGTGGGAGAGGCCGTGGATGACTTCGAATGCCGTCGTCCGCAGTTGTCGTGGGATGTATGGCCGGATGACGTTGCCATCGACAGCACAATACAGAGCAGCGTTACCCATCGTGAGTGGCTGCAGGGTAGTCTTCGCTGCTGCTAGGATGTGCGGCAAATCCGTGTCTGTTGTTTGCTGGAGGGCGATTTGCGCGAAGCTAAGTGATGTTGGCATGTCGATGGTTTCAACGCGTGCCGACAACGCGCGACGGCGTTGTCGGCACCCTTGGTGTAGGCCAGCGTGATTGCGAACTGGAACAAATAATCGAGGTGCCGAACCTGTCTGGGCGAGGCTCTCTCCAGTGGTTGCTTCGCTGCGTATGTTAGCGGTTTATGATCAGTCAGCAATGTAAATCTTGAGCCTTCGAGGATGTTCCTCAAGTGCTTGACAGCAGAATACGTGGCAAGCAACTCCCTGTCGTACGTGCTGTATCGCTGCTCTGCTTTGGAGAGTTTTCGAGAGAAAAACCCCAGTGGTCTCCAAGTTCCGTCCGATACCTGCTGTTCCATAGCCGCACCAATCGCAGAATCGGAGGCATCCGTAATGTTCGGGCTACGCGCTCGCAAAAAGAGACTCGCAAAGAGAAATGCGTGCAATAAGGTGAGTCGAGCAAGTAGGTGCATGAGCCGGCTCCGCCTGGTTGTCGCGCTTTGAGGGGCGATCGCAGCACGTTGGCCTTGACGAGCGGGAAACCCACCCCGAGACGCAGGTTTATAGCTGCAGTCGGCTCGTCAAGGCCCAAGTAGCTGGCGCTCGTCGCCGACTCGAGCAGGCCTGGTCTTAACGAGCGGGAAACCCAGTCCGAGACGCAGGCCTACAACTGCAGTCGGCTCGTCGGGACCCAGGTAGCTGGCTCTCGCCGCTGACTCGAAACAGGCCTGGCTTTAACGAGCGGGAAATCCACCCCGAGACGCAGGTTTACAACTGCGGTCTGCTCGAGAGTGTCCAGGTAGCCAGCTCTCTCGTCACCGCCTCAAAGCCACGAAAGTTCTTGCGATTGGGCAAATACCTCGACTGGGCCCGCCCCACCGAGGTATTCTCGCACCACGGCTTCGCCCGGGTGACACAGTTGAAAGCTAGCCGGAGCAGAGCAACGACCTCGCACCAGCTTGTATACTCTACCCGTGATATCGCTCTCAAGCGCGCGCGCGTTTCTATTTGGAAAGTGTGGTGCTACTGCGAAGTGCCTCTTGGTCAGTGTGTGTTTGTGAAGTGAGTAAAGGACAGCGTAAGGCCAAGCGTAGGCCGGACACGAGAGCTGTCCGTGCAGACGATAGCCGTCTGACCTCGAGGACGGTTCGAGCTACCCCGGACGGGCGGTAGTAGCGGCGTAAGCCCATCGACCGACTCCAGGTTCTACCACGCCAACAGGAAGCCTGACGACCTACGCGACTAGGCGCCCCATGGTGCGGCGGCCGCTCTCTAATTGCACACACACCCGGACCAACGCGCCGATCTTCCGATCACCCACGACGCCAGTACTTGCGCTAGAATAATTGTATGTAAGTCTATTAAGTTAAGTGTAATAATTCGAGCTGCGAACTGTGCGATTACAATCGACAACTTTATAATTCATTTCTACAACTTTGTAATTTTTTCATTTATTTATTATTTAATAAAAGGTTCATTCCATTTCCTTGATAGGGCTTTTCCTCTTATATCGAAGAGGTTTTTACGCCCCATCAAGGAATTTATCACTTAGTCCGCGAATTGCTTGTCTTTTTTCTTGTAAAAACCTACTGATCATTTCCCCCTCCCTAACATCAATTTAATGTGATTCAAAACATGGTGCCCCGGGTGAGGAATGATCAGTAAAGGTTCTTAGTTCATAGTTTTCTGATTACTTTATTCGCTTCGGTCAAAAGTACATTAAATTTATGTCGTTCCATTTTATGAGACTTATTGCCTAATTCTTATTATTCAATTATTGCACACTTCTTTTATTCTAATAATCGTACAGTTCGAAATTTGAGTTCTTGATTAGTGAATTATACTGTTATAACCATCGTTGTAAACGCGAAAAGGACGCCGTGCGAGGCGGCTGTGAGAGAGCCCGTCGAAACCATCCTGTTTGGTAATTACAAGTTGCGTATTAATTCTTTGACTGTGACACGCACTGCGTGACAATCGCTTTAACGCGTCAATCGCTTTAACGCGTCAATCGCTTCAACGCATCAATAACCCATAAATTGAATCCTTGATCCGTATATTTCCCTCTTCTCCTTTGGGTAGCCGTATCTTTCACGCGGCGGCTGACTGTTTTAGTTTTGCTCTTACTTGCCCCCGATTCGCGATGGCAGCCGTGCCTGTCAAGAGACTTGTGGCCTTACAGGGCGCTCGCCGCAACGAGATAGAGCGCATGCAGGCTGAGCTGAACGAACCGCGAGACGAGCCGCTCAGTAAAATCAATCTCCGGTCTCGAGTTGAGTCACTCCAAGAGATATGGGCTGACGTGCGCGAAACTCATGCTGAGATTATAGGTAAGGGCGTTCCCCAAAATGATTCTTATGTGCTTAATGATGTCTATGACCAAATTCGTAGTGCTCATCGTAAACTCTTAGACAAGTTAAACGATCGTTTAGACGTTTGGGAAGCTCCGAATCCTGCAGCACACCCTGCCGCTACCCTCCTCGGTCCACGATTAGATAATGACTTACTCCCAAAGCATCCTCTTCCTAAGTTTTCAGGAAATTATGAGGATTGGGAGAGCTTCTGCAATTTATTTAACAGCCTCGTACATTCTAAACCCGCGAGCGACGCCACGAAACTCAGTTTCTTGAAGATGTGTTTGACAGACTCTGCAGCCGAGCTTGTTAAAGACATTGCAATCACGGATGCGAATTACTTGCCGACCTGGCAGGCCTTAGCGGCTAGATATTTCAACCCTCGATTCATTGTGAATAAACACTTGCACGCGCTAATGAGTCTTCCACAATTAAAGGGAGAATCGGCGGCTGATTTACTATCGCTAGCGGACGAATCGCGCCGCATTATTCGATCACTAACTTCTTTGAAAATGCCGGTCGAACACTGGGATGTGTGGCTGATTTACGTTTTAGCTGGGCGCTTGGCACCGGTGACCAGAGAAAAATGGGAGTCGGGACTTAGTGAAAAGGCAGCTTCCACAAACTTCGAGCACTGCACCCCCGCGACGGCGGCAGCATCAAACATAGCCGAACGTTTTCCTAAATTTCTTGAATTTATAGAATTTCTTGAGACAAGATCGCATACTCTTAGTATGACGGCGTCTAAAGAAATGCTTGATAAAAAGGCATCTAATAACTCTGCAGCAGCAACTCCTAAATCAAATCACGGGTCCCGAAGAGCACTGCACGCGCGACAGAATCCAAAATCTCCTAATAGTTGCGTTCTATGCAACGGCACGCACTTTGTAGGGAAATGTAACAAATTGCTATCGAAAAATTCTTATGAACGTCGCGCCGAGATCAGGAGATTACAGCTTTGCTTTAACTGCTTAGGTAGTCATCAAATTAAGACGTGCACATCTAAAGGACGTTGTACTATTTGCGGCGAAAAACATCATACTATAATACACTTTGATCCCAAACGTCCGCACGACGATGCTCGGGCTCTTGATTCTAAACCCACGTCGAAGTCTGAAGCAACCTCGACGACAGTACGAGCCATGACCGCTAGCGCTTCTCGCACCAAACACACTGTACTACTCGCTACAGCGCGAATTACCCTTCTCGGACCGAACGGAAAAAGTACGAGAGCACGTGCTTTGTTAGATCAAGGCTCAGAAGCAACCTTCATTACTGAATCCATTGCACAGTTATTAGGACTCGCCAGATGCTCTGCCAATATTAACCTATCGGGATTAGGCGCCAGTTCAGCGGGAACCGCGAGATTTTCCACGTCAATCAAAATCCAATCGCTAGTCAATCCTGAATTTCGATTAGAGACACAAGCGCTCATTCTGCCAAAACTTACTTCGCACCTGCCGACGCGGAATCTCGTAGACGTCGATTTCACGCAGTATTCTAATCTCTCGCTAGCTGATCCTGAATTCTTCCTACGCCATAAAATAGACGTCATCTTAGGAGCCGACGTGTATGGCCAGTTATTGCGGCCAGGCTTACGTTCATGCTCTACCTCATTATTAATTGCGCAAGAGACGGCTCTGGGCTGGGTTCTCTCGGGCCCGGTTCAGGCGAGCTCGGCACGGCGGGCGGCGAATTCGTCAATGCAGGCGTTGCATAGTATTTCCGTCGATCAGCTTGATGAGTCACTCCAAGGGTTCTGGAAACGAGAACTGCCTGAGCTCGCTCCACAAGCGAGCTCTGCATGGCGGGCGGCGGGCTCATCAGTGCATGCTTTTCACAGCATTTCCAATGACAAGCTCAACGATTCACTCCAAAGGTTCTGGAATCTCGAGGAATTGCATGACCGCGCTCCAAAATTAAAACCGGAGGAGGAACAGTGCGAGAAGCTATTCGAGAGGACCTACATACGTAGCGCCAAGGGTCGATTCACTGTGCGCCTTCCACTCAAAGCCGAACCTCCTGCGGCAGCAGCGGAGACGCGTCGAATGGCACTAGGTTCGCTCGCCAGCATGCACCGTCGGTTTACTCGTGAAAAGGACGTCGCTCAAGCGTATCGCGAGTTTATGGCGACTTATGAACAACTTGGTCATATGGAACGTGTCCCGACGTCCGATCTTCACAATCCACGTGCATGGTACCTCCCTCACCACGCGGTTTTGACGCGCGAGAATGAATCCTTGAAAAAGATTCGTGTAGTCTTCGATGCTTCCAGAAAAACGCACGATAATCAGTGTCTCAACGAGTTCCTTTTACCGGGACCTCCACTACAAAAGGATCTCGCGCTAGTCCTTCTTAATTGGCGTAGATACCGATTTGTATTTACAGCTGACATCGTTAAGATGTTTCGACAGATTTCTGTCGCTCCCGACGAGCAAGATTTGCAACGAATTGTATGGTCTCCGGCTCCCGACGAGCCTCCAGTAGATTATCGTTTGACTACCGTTACGTATGGGACAGCTTGTGCGCCATATCTCGCTATTCGCACGCTTCTTCAACTAGCACGAAATGAGAGAACGCAATTTCCTCTCGGTTCCCGATGTTTAGAACAAAACACGTATGTTGATGATATTTTTGCCGGAGATGACGATTTATCTGTTGCTCTTAACAAACGAAAAGAGCTCGCCGGTATTTTGCAAACAGCAGGCATAAAATTAGATAAATGGGCATGCAATCACCCTCAGCTTCTCCCTCCACACCTGCAAGAGTTTAACGCGGAAAAACCGATTGATAAAGATGCCGCAGTTAAAACTCTCGGCGTTCATTGGAATCCCGAAAGCGATACGTTCACCTTTAGTACGGTTGATTTTGAAACTCTCGCCGGTAAAGTAACTAAAAGATCAGTTCTCTCAAACATCGCACGCTTATTTGATCCGCTTGGGTGGCTTTCGCCTATTACCATAGTAGCGAAGATACTCATGCAAGATCTATGGCTCTTAAAATGCGACTGGGACACCCCTTTGCCGATCAATATACGTGAGAGATGGCTCGAATACTGCGGTTCACTCGCATCCCTACCAACTCTTTCCATCGAACGCTGGTTAGGCGCATCTACTCATCAAAATTATCAGCTCCACGGATTTGCGGATGCCTCCTCTCGTGCGTATGCTGCCTCAGTTTATCTTCGAGTCGATGAGGGAGATGGTAATTTCCGAGTTTCTCTTCTATCTGCTAAAACAAAGGTAGCTCCCGTCAAAACAGTCAGCATTCCCAATCTCGAATTATGTGGGGCAGTGCTTTTGGTAAAGCTCATTCGAAACTTACAAAATTTGGAATTTTTCAAGAGCATACCTATCTTTGCTTGGTCTGATAGCCAGGTAGTTCTGAACTGGTTACGTAAGCACCCGCGATCCTGGAAAACATTTGTTGCAAATCGCGTTTCCTATATTCAGACAGAGTTGCCTTCTGCTACATGGGAGCATGTGCCCACCAAAGAAAACCCTGCCGACTTGGCTACACGTGGCTGCAAACCAGCTGATCTAGCAGCGAACGTTCTGTGGTGGCGTGGACCGAGTTGGCTTCCTTTGCCTCCTAACCACTGGCCCAAATCGGCGAGCGCGGACATTCTCCACGTTCGAGAGGCTGGGAAGCGAGAAGCCGGAGAGCGAGCGGCCGGCGAGGAGCCGCCGATCCTCACCGCATACTCCTCCCTATCGCGCTTGACTCGAATCGTGGCCAGATGTCTGCGACCGTTAGTTAACGTACGCCGAAAGAAAGACCAGCTGGAACGACTGCCCAGCTTTTTGACGTCTGACGAGCTTGCAAAGGCCCTAACCGTGGTCATTAAGCTGGCTCAATCCGCTGCTTTCGGTAAGGAAATCACCATCCTCAACTCTAAGAAGGCTTTACCAAAGAAGCATGATCTGTGCAAACTCGCTCCTATCCTCGATAAAGACGGGGTGCTTCGAGTCGGGGGACGACTCGCGCATTCCGGATTAGCGCCCAACGCCAAAAATCCACCTATCCTACCCCGCAACTCAAACCTTAGCTACCTAATAGTGCGTGAAGCTCACGCTACTTGCCTACACGGGGGCTCCACTCTCACAGCCAGTTTCGCGTCGCAAAAGGCGTGGATCATATGTAAGAAAGTGTTAGTAAGATCCGTTATTAACAAATGTATAGTGTGCCAGCGGGTGCGGCCACATACGAAGGATCAGCTGATGGGCGATCTTCCCGCCGCACGAGTAAGACCAGCACGCGCGTTCACAACAGCAGGTCTTGATTATGCGGGACCGATTCTCGTGCGCACGACTAAAGGCAGGGGCCACAAATCGTATAAGGGGTATATTGTCTTATTCATTTGTTTCGCGTCTCGTGCCATACACTTAGAACTTGTAAGCGATTGTACTTCGGCTATGTTCATCGCCGCGTATCGACGCTTCGTTAGTAGGCGTGGGATTTGTCGCGATTTATACAGCGATAATTCGACCACCTTCCGCGGCGCTGATAGAGAATTAAGAGACATGTTCAAAGCGGCTTCCGAGTTCTATAAATCCACTGCCTCTCTCCTCGCTAATGATGGAACGAACTGGCACTTCATCCCTCCAACTAGTCCACACTACGGCGGCTTGTGGGAAGCTGGAGTTAAGTCAACCAAGCATCACCTGAAACGAGTTATCGGTGAACATACCCTCACTTTCGAGGAACTGTCTACGATACTCAATCAGATCGAGGCTTGCCTTAACTCGCGGCCACTCTGCCCCATGAGCAACGATGCAGACGACCTCGATGCTCTGACGCCGGCACATTTCCTGATCGGCGAAACGCCGGGATCCGTTCCTGATAACGGCAATCCGAACGTGCCTGAAAATCGCCTTGACCGATTTCAGCTTCTCCAAAGGATTCGCGACAACTTCTGGAAGCGATGGCAAAGGGAGTATCTACAACATCTACAGGAGAGAGCAAAGTGGAGAACTCCAACCGAAAACTTCGCGGTAGGACAACTTGTACTCGTCATGGACGATCGTTACCCCCCGGCCAAGTGGCCTCTTGCGCGCGTTATCGAGGTCCACCCGGGACCAGACGGTCTTGTTCGAGTAGTCACTATAAAAACAGCTACCAACGAGCTGCGTCGACACATCGCACGACTCAGTCCGTTGGAGCTACCAACCGGGATTAATGAACTTAACGAATAAGCCTTCCGAACAGGTATGTGAGTGCGTGTATCGAGAAATTAAGAATGAATGAATTTATAAATAAATAACTGCACATATTTGGCTATGAAAGTATATGCATATGTGTTTAAATGTTTAAAACTACATGCGCGTGTGTGTATATGTACGAAAGATCTGCAAGCCCATTGTCAAACGCGTCAACGTTCAATTCAGATTGTAAATATTCGTCCTATAATGGACGAAGGCGGGCGGAATGTTCGGGCTACGCGCTCGCAAAAAGAGACTCGCAAAGAGAAATGCGTGCAATAAGGTGAGTCGAGCAAGTAGGTGCATGAGCCGGCTCCGCCTGGTTGTCGCGCTTTGAGGGGCGATCGCAGCACGTTGGCCTTGACGAGCGGGAAACCCACCCCGAGACGCAGGTTTATAGCTGCAGTCGGCTCGTCAAGGCCCAAGTAGCTGGCGCTCGTCGCCGACTCGAGCAGGCCTGGTCTTAACGAGCGGGAAACCCAGTCCGAGACGCAGGCCTACAACTGCAGTCGGCTCGTCGGGACCCAGGTAGCTGGCTCTCGCCGCTGACTCGAAACAGGCCTGGCTTTAACGAGCGGGAAATCCACCCCGAGACGCAGGTTTACAACTGCGGTCTGCTCGAGAGTGTCCAGGTAGCCAGCTCTCTCGTCACCGCCTCAAAGCCACGAAAGTTCTTGCGATTGGGCAAATACCTCGACTGGGCCCGCCCCACCGAGGTATTCTCGCACCACGGCTTCGCCCGGGTGACACAGTTGAAAGCTAGCCGGAGCAGAGCAACGACCTCGCACCAGCTTGTATACTCTACCCGTGATATCGCTCTCAAGCGCGCGCGCGTTTCTATTTGGAAAGTGTGGTGCTACTGCGAAGTGCCTCTTGGTCAGTGTGTGTTTGTGAAGTGAGTAAAGGACAGCGTAAGGCCAAGCGTAGGCCGGACACGAGAGCTGTCCGTGCAGACGATAGCCGTCTGACCTCGAGGACGGTTCGAGCTACCCCGGACGGGCGGTAGTAGCGGCGTAAGCCCATCGACCGACTCCAGGTTCTACCACGCCAACAGGAAGCCTGACGACCTACGCGACTAGGCGCCCCATGGTGCGGCGGCCGCTCTCTAATTGCACACACACCCGGACCAACGCGCCGATCTTCCGATCACCCACGACGCCAGTACTTGCGCTAGAATAATTGTATGTAAGTCTATTAAGTTAAGTGTAATAATTCGAGCTGCGAACTGTGCGATTACAATCGACAACTTTATAATTCATTTCTACAACTTTGTAATTTTTTCATTTATTTATTATTTAATAAAAGGTTCATTCCATTTCCTTGATAGGGCTTTTCCTCTTATATCGAAGAGGTTTTTACGCCCCATCAAGGAATTTATCACTTAGTCCGCGAATTGCTTGTCTTTTTTCTTGTAAAAACCTACTGATCATTTCCCCCTCCCTAACATCAATTTAATGTGATTCAAAACACGTAAGGAGTCGTAACGGTGTGTTGTGCCCAAGGAAGGTTGTGGTGGCGGCGTCGGCGATGGCCTGCTTACTTGCGGCGAAGGCTACTTCCGCCGCCGGAGTCCAGTGGATCGGGACGGCCTTCTTCTTAACTGAAAGATCCTTGAGCAGCTCGTTGAGTGGTGCCACGTGTCGTGCTGCGCCTGGAATACAGCGGCGATAATAATTCAACAGCCCGAGAAAACGGCGTAACTGCGAAGAGTCACGTGGCTGTGGAAAGGCGCGTATGGCTTCGACTCGTTCTGGTGGAGGCCTTGATCCTTCGGATGAGACCTCGTAGCCCAGGTAGGTGACCTTGGTTTTCCCCAGAACGCATTTGTGTGGATTAATGTGTATGTGTGCCTGTCTCAACGTCTCAAAGAGGTCTCGCAGATGCTCGAGATGCTCTTCAGGGGAGACTGAGGCAACGATGATGTCATCAACGTAGACTCTCGCGAACGACAGATGTCTAAGGAGATGATCCATGGCTCGCTGCAGAGATTGTGCGGAGTTGCGTAGGCCCATCGACGAGCGTGTGAACTCAAACAGTCCAAAAGGTGTTATGATGGCTGTTTTATGTGCGTCCTCTGGCGCTATTGGCACTTGGTAGAACGCCATGTTCATGTCTACGACAGAGAAAATTCTTCCTTCAAGTCCGAGTAGGAGATCTTCAATGATTGGCAGTGGGTAGCGATCCGGTGCTGTGCGGGTGTTGAGTTGGCGATAATCTCCCGTGATGCGGATGGACCCATCTGATTTCTGTACGATGCGAAGAGGACTCGCCCATGGGCTATCTGAGCGGCGGACGATCCCGAGTTTTAAAAGTTCGTCGAAAGCTTCCCGAGCTGCTTAAAGTCGAGGGCCAAGAAGGCGACGTGCCCTGGATGCTGCTGGTGGACCTGAGGTAACGATATGATGTTTGACCTCAAGGTCGGGCATTACAATGATGGTACTCCCGCTAGCAGTTAAGTCCTGGTACTCTCTGAGGAGCCTGGCGAAAGGGCCGTCTGCTACTTCTGGCGGAATTTGTACTTCAACCGAGAAGACTGATGCGTTGTGTATGGCGCCGGTCGCGTGTCTTGCGGTATCTGGATCGACGAGTCTCCTATTTTGGATATCGACTGTGAGGCCGAAATGTGCGAGGAAGTCGGCTCCCAAAATTGCGCTGCAGACGTCAGCGACCAGGAATCGCCAGCTGAATGTGCGGCGCAGCCCCAAGTCCAGGGTGCGCGCGTGTGTGCCGTATGTTGAATTGTGAGAGTGAGCGGGCTTCGTGTGAGTTGATATTTACAAGATGATCGTGGCAGTAATGAGACTGCTGAACCGGTGTCGATGAGGAATCGCTGCTTTGACGTCCGGTCGATGATATGCAGGCGCTTCTCATTAATGCCTGCCACCACGTTGACCTGCGTACGGGGTGGCGGGACTAGTTTTCCTGCGGGTAAATGCAGGGTGGCTTGCACCTTTGTGCTTCGTTGCGGTAGCGCCTGTGGTACCAGCACCAATCCTGGTTGCCGTCGAGGGGTGAGGGCGACCGACCTCGTTGTTGGCTGTTCGTGCGGGTGGTCGGTCCTCTGCTTCTGGAGCGGGCGCGGGTTGGATGCGTCTCCAGGTTGAGCGCGGCGGCGATCCCCTGTAGGATGGTGGTCTGCTGATGAAATAACGTAGAGAGCTGCGTGAGGGTTAACCTTATGGACGCTAGCTCTTGTGTTGTACGTGGCGACGTTGAGCCTGATGAAGCCGCTCAAACGTGTAGGTGACGGTGCTGAACGACGGTCTACTGCCTGAACGCTTGGCTCAGATGCAGGGACAAGTTCGTCTGCAAGTAGCGCCAGCTCATCGAGCGTTGTGGTGCGGAGTACTTTTCAGAGTCGGCTGACGGATGGCGGCAGAAGATCGAGCCATTTTATCTTCAGCGCGGCATCGTTGATCGCTGCTCCGGCCAGGCGTCGCATCTGATCAATTAAATTAATATACTTTTTTACAGTATTAGGTGTATAGTATAAGAACGGGCCCCCCGGCATATCAGCCTTACTTTTAATTACAATAAATTCAGCGATACTTTTAACAACTTCGCTTACACTAGCATCGATCATATCTAAACATTCGAGACGTAAATCAATGCACTTTGATATATAATTTTTTAAGCACTCAAAGGCCGATTCGTTTAGTACAACAGATCTATCTGACGTTTTCGGTGGTGTAGCTTGATTTACAGGTGTCACATCTTCCTCGATTACAATAGTTTTAATTATATTATCGTAGGTAAACTTGAGTGACCAACCTTTACCATAAACTACTTCATTTTTACGATAATCAGCGTCATCGGAAGAAAAATAGCGAGAGATGTTGGAAAAATATCTCTTGAAGTGTGTCCAGCCGTCGGTCGAGAAAGCGATGCCAGTAAAATCAGAGTGCAAAAATCTCACTGTCGGTTTATAGCTTGCATCCTCCAAATTAATGTACTCCAGGCTAACGGTAATCTTGGTTGAATAAGAACTATCTAACGAGTACAAAGCACAAAATAGCTGCTGTGGTTGTAGATGGATAGGCAGTAGTTGTTGCTGATCCATTTTTACAGACGGTTTTGTCTTGTCTTGACTGCTCTCCCGACACGACTGAAAATTTCCCATCCGGTGCAGAACTCTTAATATATAGAGAGTGGGTGATGAAGGTGGAGAGGTGGAAGCGACTGACACGTATTGAGGTGGGGGGTACAAAAAAGCGTTGATTCAAATATTCTGTTACAATAGCGACATCTTAGAAGGACAACAGTTTTGTAAACATCTGACAACGCAGCCACCGCTTCCAAAGAATGTATCGTCAGCTTTCTGCTTACAATGAACATAACTTCTGACTATGTCGTCATTTTTTCGCAGATTAGCGGTGAAATTTTGCAGAAATTTTTTGAAACCCAATCCCTCGCTCATATAACGTAGAAACATAATACAATATTGTCCACACACGTCAGAAGAATCGCTCTGCAATCTCACATTATTCCAACGAAATTGCTTACATTTTTTTCGCAGTCTGTTGATATGATCGGGTATAAATGGCGGTAACCCAAAACTATCAAAATAAAACGCATTACAAGATTTATCGGCGTATATAGCGACCCAGTGCATACCCGATTTCGTATGATCATCCGTATTAACAATAAACGCTGTCGGTTTCGTCCATACCCTCGGTATCTGATCCGCTGGAAACACACCCACAGTGTGCGAAGAGATTTTTGATAGATTTCTTAATATTTGACGACTGTCCATTGTAACTGAATATCAATGACCATATCCATGTTTTGTAAACCTTATTATAGTAATCTGCCGTTAACACAAGCTAAAAGAGAGAACGACTGATTTCGAGAACTTGTTTCAGACCTGATTATATAGTGGTGGGGGAATAGCGACACCTATGCATTAAATTTTTAACTACTAAAATCGACAATGACTTGCCGGGATGCATCAATTTCTAAAATATTGTCATATTCGGAGTAAAGAATACAATTGGTCGTGTCTGTTAAAGCGGAACTGAAGCGCACGTCCAGCCTAACACTACCATGTTTAATTAGATTCCAATGACTGTTATCGTTTGCCGATAAATCTGGTGTCAGATCAAATGCAAAGAGGCAATACCCATAGGGGTAAGAATCGCGTGTTATTTGATTACCCTCATTAAGAAAATGTATACCCGTGCCGGAAAATAAGGTATGATATGCGTCTACATACAGCTTTCTTAATGTAAAGTCCGGTTGCAATGGTTTTGAAGGTACCTGTACACCATCTACGTATAAACATAAAAAATTTATATTGTTATGCTCGAAATTGCCTCGAACGCCTTATTATTAACAAATCCAATGATGATTCTCTTCGGTAGCTGGCCCAGTATGATATTGTCTAAAGTTTCACCGTGTATACCACTGTGCATAGTAATTGCTTTGACTTCGACTCTTGTTAAAGGATATTTAGCTGTTGTTTTTGAAAGAGATTGAGCATGTGCCAACAATATACTTGGGCTGATTTTCACACGTCGAACTAGTAGATTTGCCTCCTCAATGTGTATGGAAAAATCGCCGGTAGGATCGATGAGACAAAAGTTATCTCGAGATTTCACGAGACGCACTCTGACTTCCACGCCATTAATCAGGAGTCTCTCCTGGTTGAATACATCTGAATGGAGATGGCCGATCAGATCAGCCGTTTTATCATGAGATAGGAATTTTCGTCGCTCCACAAGTCCTAGATTCTCATCGTCTGAATTATTCATTTTTCGTGCATTATCGTCACACCACAGATCTGCAGATGGGACGATTTTGCAGCTGGTCCATAATTTAGCAGTGTCTCGATATACGCTCTGTACGCATAGGCATTGGTAGGAGGAGAAACAGGTTTTTGATTAAAAAACACATCCACTTGATTGAACATTGAGTGCATGAAATTATTGACAGGGCCTACTCGTGCTAATGAATTTTTGTAAGCTGTTCGGGCAGCTTCTTCTATATCATCTTCAGTTCTGCTTGCTTTTAAGCTTACACGAAGGCTCAGCATGGTATGAGCTAAATCAATATATTCATCACTATTTCCAGGAATAACAAATCCTATCGGTGAGTCATCAGTTAAAGATGATATTGGTTTATACTGAACCCAATGCGAACCCTCTATTGTTGTTTGAGTTGGAGGGATGTCGAACAGAAGTAGCTCGGACTTTAGACATTCACAGGAATGTGTGTGTAAAAACGCCATTTTTTTTTAACTGTCAAAAATATCCCTCGTAGTTCTGCGTTTACGACGAGTACTACTCTTTTTCTTTTTTCTCCCAGCTGTCTTCCTTACACTCTTCTTCTTCTTCTTTTTGTTGTTTTTTACTTTCTTCTTCTACGGCTACTGCTACGTACCGTTGTCGGACCAGCGAGCAATTGCAACTGAGTCGGATTTCCATAGCGTGACATTTTATATCCCGATCCCTCCATCAATTTGTCCAGTTTCTCCTCGGCTTTTCTCTTCAAAACCTCACCGGACTCTCTCATACGATTACGAAATGACTGTTTAACTGGTGTGTTGCGCGTAGTAACATCAGACATGATATTCAAACCCGTACGCACAGCCTCTTTTCCCACAGCTCTAGCACCTCGACTGATTAGCGGTAGGACACGACGAAATATGCCCGCTAGGAAAGAGCCAATCCCACCGTGGCCTCTCTGGTAAGGCGAGCCGCTGTAAATATGGCCGACACCACCCATATATGGATTTTTTCCCCCACCACCACCAACTTGATAATTAAAATAATCTGTGTAGCGATCCATCTAGTCGATTTTCTTGAAATGAAGTGTTACGGTCACTGTCCCGTGATCGAATGGTATGGGCTGCCCAAACTGATCTCTTATATCTATTTCAATTGTCTGAAATGAGCTGTATAGTAGAGGTATGTACATGGGTGGTGAGAAACTTTTGATCCGTGTGGCACCATATTCGTAATTATCGATATTCAATGATACAGCTCGAAGTAGTCGCGATTGAATGTCACCTATCACGTATGGTTCACAGATGTCACTGTAGATCATAAACATTGATGGTAAGCCGTTGGAAAGCTGAGCTGGTCTATCAGACCCTATTGTATATTGATCGCCGATAAAGCGAAGTTTTCTATTCTTTTCATAGCCAAGAATTTTTTGCACTTTTTCCGATAAACAAAGTTCGTGACTGATTTGGGAACAGGTAGTCTCCCCGCATATTCTATTGATTGTTACATAGCCGCCACATTCGAGTGTCAATTTCATATGCTTATTGACACATTCTAGATTATTTATCTCCTCTATTAGTGTAACAATATCTTTGTAATATCCTGGCCGAATCAGTGATCTTGCAATTGTAAAATTTCCCGCTCTTAGCTCATTTGTTTCGAGAATCGTCGGTGGTGAGTCACTCAGCCAAATTGTTCTCTCGTCAGTATCGGGTGTCACGTGCTGAAACGTCAGCGGAATTTGAATTTCTGCGAGTGCGACATTCCAAGAACCATGTAACTTGATCTGTTGTGGTAACTGCGTAATATAACGCGTCGTAGTATTTTCCGAGAAGTAATGCATACTACTGTTACTAGGTAGAATAATATAAAATTGATCTTTCATTTTTGCGAGATTTGGTCGGCCTTGACCCAAGAATTAAACTTTTCGGGATAGCCTTTCCAACTGACGAAATACTCTTTCGATTGACCGCTACCTCTACTATGTAAAATTTTATCAATTTCGAACGATGCAGCATTCAAATTCTTTCGAACTCTGCTAAAAGCGAGCCAAAAAAGTAAAAGTAAAAGTAAAAATAGCCATCTATATCCTCACCAGACAGATCTTGTAGAAAATAGACTGGCGGATCGCGTGTTGTGGAAACGCGTACGATCTTAAAAATCTCCAAAGTCCAGCCACTCTCGTAACCCTTCTCAAAGACGTTTCTTGCACGACTGACACGCACCAACTGACTGACTTTAAATTTGGGCCAGCGACTAAGTTTCCTACTATCGTAGCGGTGTTGTAAATTCTGTCTTGCTCTCGCAACGTTATACAAGGTGACAGATGCAGGCGTCATCTGTGTTGCCGAGTGCTTACTGTGATTGTATGCTGCTATTATTTTTTGTAAAACATCTATATATCTTCGTGTATTTTTGTGGGTGAAATATCGCCAAATTCGCTCCTTGATAGTCCGTATGAGTCTCTCGGCGATCGCAGCCTTTGTATCCGGACTACGTGCCACTCTGTGAACAATATCATTATTGCGCAGAACTTGTTGAGTCTCGCGACCGACAAATTCTTTTCCCTTATCCGTCTGAAGACACACTGGTTTACGATCATTACTTCTCGCTAAAATGCGTAAGAAAGCCTGAGCAACACTTTTACAAGATTTTTCCTTAATTGGCTCTAACCAACTATATTTACTCACAACATCGATGACAGTTAATATATAACTATAATCATCATTTAAGTATGTGTGAATATGTGTATAACACAATATTCAAAGACTTTATCCCTCGGTGTTTTTTAATATTATATAAAAGAGTCTATCGATCTCTCCGAGGCAAGTGTTGGGAAAAAGGTAAAAATTAATTTATACCATTTTTCCTTTTGTTTCGACGTTTCGGTGAACACTATCACCCTCTTCAGGAAACTGTCAATTTATTTCAATAAATAAATAAGCACAATACAATTATAATGTGTGACAAATTATGACTTACATATAGAGGAGCACAACAGCCCATAGATCGAAATGTGTTTCTTTCCCGGCCAATCTCAGGCGGGGGAAGGAGAAGCGAGAAGCAAGGAGACGGACTATTATTGTTCCGGCTTCCTCGACTACTGTTTCAATAATAAGGAAACAATAGATGTAGCCAAACGCTTTTATATCAGCGAGGAGTCTCGCTAATTTTCGAGCGGTCTGTTTACAAGTGACGTCAATGCTCGCCGCTCTCATGCATGTTTACAAATTTTTAAATTCGTCTATAATCCGTTTTTCAATCGGTGTAATAAGTGTGTGTACACGTTATTGAGTTTCTGTGTATCTTCCATTTTATTGATACCATTATCCTGCATTTTTATGTGTAACATTTCTGAAATAAGTCTTTTATTTAAATTACTTTCTTTATCTTCAATATTTATTTTTTCAAAATTGAAACTATGATTGAATTTACTATTATGTTCGTGTATGACGTTGTTTTTAGATTTTTTATGTTCCTCAATACGTGTACACACACTTCTCTTGGTTTGGCCCACATATGTAGCCGCGTGGCATATTAAATAACTCAATAACGTGTACACACACTTATTACACCGATTGAAAAACGGATTATAGACGAATTTAAAAATTTGTAAACATGCATGAGAGCGGCGAGCATTGACGTCACTTGTAAACAGACCGCTCGAAAATTAGCGAGACTCCTCGCTGATATAAAAGCGTTTGGCTACATCTATTGTTTCCTTATTATTGAAACAGTAGTCGAGGAAGCCGGAACAATAATAGTCCGTCTCCTTGCTTCTCGCTTCTCCTTCCCCCGCCTGAGATTGGCCGGGAAAGAAACACATTTCGATCTATGGGCTGTTGTGCTCCTCTATATGTAAGTCATAATTTGTCACACATTATAATTGTATTGTGCTTATTTATTTATTGAAATAAATTGACAGTTTCCTGAAGAGGGTGATAGTGTTCACCGAAACGTCGAAACAAAAGGAAAAATGGTATAAATTAATTTTTACCTTTTTCCCAACACTTGCCTCGGAGAGATCGATAGACTCTTTTATATAATATAATCATCATTGTAAGTTTTTAACGATCTTAAATCCATTAAATCAGCCTCCCAGACATCGTCCATATTTCGTACGTTGTAGCTACGCCGTGCAAATCGATGTCTAACCGGTTGATGTAGGTTATAGGCATCTTGACTCTCCAACCATTCCACAACATTCTCACGATTAAAATTTTCTCTCTTCTTTTTCTTTCTTCCTCTCTTTTTACGTATAGCTTCATAAAGTTTGTCAACAGCAGCGTACGCTGAAGGCTGTGGAGGTGCGTAATATATACTTTCAAATTTTTCTCCTCTACGATTCATCCTTTCGCGGGTTTGTCTTACTCTTCTTCTTCTTCTTTCTCTCTTTCAATACTTTCTTATCATTTATCTTCTTTACCTCAAGTTCTTTATTCTGCTGCCTCTTATTGTTTGCAGCCTTTTGTAACGTTTTTTCTCCTTTTTTCTTCTTCTTCTTCTGTAGTGCTTTCTTAATCCGTGAAAAAAATTTTTCGAAAGTTATTTTGCTCACCATGCAACAGGCTGTCATCATTGCCAGAGTTCGCTCATCTCCGGCTGTTTCCTCAGCGAGCATTCGTGAAAATGCGTATTCAGCTAGTACGCGATCAGCTTTGCATCGATCACCATTTTTATCGTTGTAAACTATATCATGCTGACGACATGCTTCATCCAGTGGATTGATGCCAACTTCGCCGCGATCGATGCGTTCGGCTAGTTTTGTACCAGGTCCACAGAACCTATAGCCAGGAACGTGCATTTCAAAAGGCAGAAGATCGATCAACCCATCCAGTGCACTATTTTTTACTTCGTTTTCTTCTTTTTCTTCTTTACAGCTGATTTTTGACTCTGGTTCGGTTGGAAGTTCCCACTCAGACGTCGCCATGATTGAATTTCAGAATTTCCTGCAGCAATCTTTGTCTTCTTTCTTTTTTGCGATTGTTGTCCTCCGCTATCGTCACTTTCGTTGTCTGCGCTGGTAATATCAGCACTGGGGGTCTCTGACTGACCGAGTTTGCTGGTTGTTGCAATGGGTGTTTGAAATTGTCTAGCGGTGCCATCTGGTGTGGACGTGTGAAGTGGTGTGTTACGATTTGATATACTCGTGTCCGTGTTATTGAGCGAATGATCAGGTGTGATGACATTTTCCCAAACACGAGTATTACCAATGTATTCACGTGGTATGAACGCATCACGAAGAGCAACAGCAAATTGTTTATGGCCTGTAGGTGGCGTTCCTTTTCTAAACCGCATTGCATCATTCACTAGGTCTACTATATTAGCATTTTTTATCGGTACACCTCCGATTTTCACGACTCCGTTTTCATTCCACCATATTCTGCCACTAACCCGTAGTTTGCGCAATAATTTTCCAGCAGTAGCTCGATATTTTGGAGGCACAGTCTCCTTGATACTAGCATCGATTCGATCCTCTTCTTCAGCTCTTCGTATGCCAAAGCTATCATCCTCGTCATCGCCGTTTCCACTATTTTCATATCCCATACTCCCATCTTTCTCCTTTTTCTCCTTGATTGTATCAAAGTTATCGATATCCTTAAACTGCAGATATCGCTGAAGAACAGAACGATATTGAGACCATTTTTCTCTATCGTGTTTGCATGCACTCGAATTTAGTATGTTACTCATTTCAGCATCCAGTCTACTCATTACGGTGCCGGGTGTTTGAACAGTCTTCAATACAGAATCACCATCACCATCGGTGTTTGCGAGCATACTCTGAAGACGTTCAACATTCTCGTACGGCACAAGCACCATCCTCCTAGCGTGCTCCATATTTACTTACTAATAATACTGGCGAGAAATGTGCCTATAATAGGAGCTAATAAGGCTGGTAAAAACCCACCACGCTGTACAATGATTTTCTTCTTTTTCGATAAACTAACAGTAGGCTCGGCTAGTTTTCGTAGAATTTTCGCATGTCACCGTAGGCGCGACTTGTGACTCTTTTCCAACGGTACGTTACCAATCAATACATTCAGGGCGCATTCGCAAATATGACGTACTAGTTTTGAATCAGCAGTTTGCAAGAGCGCCTTTCGCTGCTTGTTTGTCAGATGAAAAAGTGCTTTTAAAATAATGGCATCCTTGCGGTTAAAAATGCGTCTCTTACACTGTTGACCCATTACAGGGAGACAGTTGGAAGGAGGTTTGACGTACCAGCACTGTTTATCTTTTTATTGCGCGGCACATAGACGTAATGCAATTTGTCGTCTGGAAAGATACAAGTACGAAATCTGCAATTGTCCGGTGTATCTTGTTTTAGATCCAGCAAAAGATATCCATACGGTTTCGAGGTAGCGTCCCAGTAAGCTTCTTGTAAAAATCGTGGATTCTCTGGACACAGTTGACGTGATAAATGTTGTATTTGCGATCTGTCACGTAATTTTCTAAATGCGACAATGTACTGGGCGTTCAATGAAATATCGCGTTGTCCTTTGCCCTGATGAAAAACGTTCTGTGTGATGAATATTACGGAGAGCGAATGATGATGGGATGCCTTGGAGAAAATGTCAACTATACTACCGCTCGACGACGACTCGCGCATCAAGTCGTCAATGATGATGAGCTTAGGTCTGGAATCACTGGACCAGTCACTAGTCTGCGGGAGACCCTCGCGAAATTCTACTTTCTTGCCTTGAAGATCCTTGTATCCGGTTTGCCACTCTGCGTAGTAGATAATGATACGTTCGATTGCTGTATCGCACATACGGTCGAGATCTTTCAGAAATTTTTTTACAAACACCGTTTTACCACATCCTGTGGGACCACAGAGCATGGACGTAAATGGGCGTTTCCATCTTGTATCCATAACTGATACCAATGTTCTCCTCCTCCTTCTCCCCCTTCTCTTTCAATCATTGAGAACTGTACATAAAAACATATTCTGGCGCCATCTATGAATTATAATAAGAAATTGAATTAATTGTAGAGGAGGGTAGGGTAAACAATATCGAGAAAAAAGTTTTAAAAACAAAAAAAAATTTCAGTTAAAATACATTTATTCAATAATACTTTGTTGAGACATTTTTAGATTTTTTACAATTACTGGTGTAATAATGTTACCAGTTTTCTCGATTCTTAATTTAAAACGTTCTCTATCACGCCCTATTTGCTCCCACTCTCCATGACGAGCAACTCTACATGCATACACCCAAGTATACAACAAATGAACTCTCACCTTTTCTTCAAAACGTACACGCCTTTCCATATTTTTCATTTTTTACAATCTTTCTTTTTTCAAATAGTTGTAAATTCGATACCCTTGTCACCACCCTTATAATTTAAAAATAACTGCATCTTATTAGCTTTCTCACTCATACTATCAAACAATTTTGTTTCCTTGTTTAGTGCTGTGCTTATCCGAGAAGGTAGGAAAATTTGAAATTCTTCGTCGAGGATAGCGACAATCTTTGAGCCGAAATGTGTCTTTACTGGATTTAATGCCGTTAACATATATTGCCGACCAACCTCCAATTCGGTCACCTTCTTCGTTGGGAGAAACTCGCCACTGGCAATTTTATTCAGAGCTTCTAAATCCATCTTGAAATAGAATATAAATTTTTGTATAATTTAAAAGTATTATTTTAAAATAATCTATGAGTAATATACATACGTTCTATTAGAGGAGATGAATTCTTTCTATACAGCAGCTACTCTCTTTTAATTAAGCACAAGTAATGTGCTGGATGGTCGTTCTTGGTTAAATATATACAGACTATCCCTACTACTAACACATCTACCACCACTAGTTCTTTTTGCTCGTCCAATGAGCCTCCACTGAAGAGGTGGGGCAAAGAAGTAATAAGCCAACCAACTTTTTCTGTCAAATGACGTCACGCTCTACTCAGCCAATAACAAACTAGAGTTGTGCTCCCACTTACATATAATTTGATACATATGATTACTAAGCAACGTTAGTTGCTGTTTCAATCATTCTTATAACCGTATGGATAACTCTTATCTATGCTGACAAATCTTCGTTTGCTGTAAACAGGTTTGCATGTCTTCTTCTCGTTTTGAGTTATTACTTCGTGAAATGCTGTTCTACGAATGCAGGGATTTGTCATTACTATTTCCATAGGTGGTGAAGTAATCATTTCACGAATAGAATGAAAATTGATAAGCTGGCTATTGGAATAGTTGAGACGAATACCTTTCACTTTACAAATAGCCTCTTCCTCACCATTCGGTTTTTTGCATATGCATGCGTAAAATTTTGGGCCTGCTGACAAATAGTTTGTTATATATGTACCTGATCCCATTTTCACCAATTCATCTGTTAAACTACCCAGAGACGTACCGATTGGTAATTCATACTCACCAACTTTACTAACGTAAAAAACAGAATCAGTGTCATAATAAAGAGCTCGGGGTCCCAAAGCATGTAGATATTGAAAAAGATTGAGTCGTGCTTGTGCCGTTGTAAAAGCAGCAAGTACTACGTTTCCGATTGACGCCTGTACAGATTCATCTCTATAGCACCAATTAACGTAGAGAGTGTCGGTGTTAACAGGTAAAATACCGTTAACTGCTATCTCAGCACTGGCAAGTAAATTTATTAGCATTTCCGGGGTGTGAACTACACTTGTTTTTGGTAAATTTTCCCGTTGACCAAATTTTCCCCACAGAAAGTTTAGGCATAATTTTGCTACAGATCGTAGACCGGGATTTAAGCAAATGTTATTTTTGTCCAAACTTATACCCTCGTTCTGCTGTAACTCCTAAACATACCGATCCTTGTCCTCATCTGTGATACACTCTGGTGGATATCCCGATGCCGCAACCTTTTGAGTAAAAAACTCATTTATATAGTCAGCGAAAATACCACCTTCCTTTTTTTCCCGATCATATTGAGTCATAGTATATTGCCAAATTTCATATACATTCTTGATAACGTATCCTATCGCGATAGCGGCTTTCACCTCCTCCGACACCCATGTTTCTCTTAGCATACGCTCCTCAGGATCTTCATGCGGACAGCTTTCTTGTATCATTTGCTCGCAACATATTCGACACAGAGGGAATATCAATTTGCCATGCATTTTTACAGGCAATAATGGGTGATATAGGTTTTGCGGTGGAAGAATATACAGGCAATCAAACCATTCACTTTCGACACATCTTTATTTGTGCCTATAATCTTCTCACACTCTTCACCGATAAATATTTCCACGTGACCAACTGGATATTTTCCATACTTGGAAATATAAGGATAAAGTGAACAAACATCAACGTACTTGATCTTCTCCTCGCCCTCCTTACAATCAAACACTATGACTGTGTTTCCAGTACGCCCACCAAAAAAGGCGTCTCTCGGGTCGAGTGGTTTCCGTTTTACCAGCGCCACATTGTCACGAACGTAACAGCGCAATTCTTCGTTTTGTTGTATCTCATTTTTGAAATCACATTCCCACTTTTCAATGACTCGATAATTTGCACTCCTCAGTCTGTCGCCAATCGCCAATGTCCGATCATATCTCATGTCCATTGAGTCCTTATTCGATAAAATTGTATCTCTGTTTATTCGATAGCATCGACGGCATCCATGCCAAAAACACCCGTGAAATTGAAGCACAATAGCTCGGTGATCCTCATCTTCTCGTGGTGAACTGTATCCGTCAACCACAATATTTTCGGGTAACCTTTTTTCACGGCCTCGCCCTCCATGTTCGATATCACGCCGAAGAACTTTATGCTCCATCCAAGAGAGCCAATGTAGAGCTATTTCCGATAGATTATCTGATAACCTATAACCGTGAGGTGGTACAATACCTATTTGATTCTTTTTCAAAAATTTCTTTCTAAAAACACGCATGCAGGACGAGGCTATAGTCGTGCACTCGGTAAAAGGATCCACACCGAACTTCATGAATGTTTTTCGAAAAGCCAAGCAAGATAATCTCAAAATTGTCACATCTTGTTTGCAGTATTTCAAAAATTCATTTTGAAAATTGAACGTATACTCTTGTTGCACATGTTCTTCGTACCATTTTAAAAACTTTTCCCTCTCCTGACTACTCATTGTGTTCGGGGAATACGTTTTTAAAGGTGGTAGAGGACCCTCGTACGTCTGGTTATCTACCGTGTTGAATAAGTGTGGGAAAAAACCCTTCTCCATTTCAGCGAGACCATATGCCTTGGGTAGACTACTCAAAGGCATGTGGAAGTAGTTCAAGCTATCGATAAACTTTGTCTGTAGCACTTCCAATAAAATTATTTTCGAACCATTCATAATTACCGACGGTGTAACACGACCACTGTTAAATTTTTCCACAATATACTTAAATATAAATTGTGCATCAAAGCCCTGTGAATTGTGGGCTATACAGATTATCTGCTTGAAATGTTTCCTCGGTGCAAGATCTACAAGTTGTTTTACTGGCTCGTTCTTGAACACATACTCACGAATACCGCACATCTCACACCTAATTGAAATATCTTCAATATCGATACATTGTGTACATACTTGTTGTACAACACACAAATTTGGAATATAAATTTTTTTCTCTTCATCTCCAAGTACAGACTGTGATTGCTGGGTTTCAAAATCGTAAAATAAGAATAAAACTGATTTTTCGCTTTGCATCTGCTTGATTGGCTGTATGTAACACAGATGTCTGATAGGCATTTCTAATTTACAGTACGAACAAAAAGATACGCCACATTTGTGTGGTTCTCGTACATGTACTTTAATTAATTTTAAACAAATTTGGCATATTTTAACGTTATTACAAATACTGCTCTTTTTATTAAACGAGCCAATTCTAAGATGATTTTTCAAAAACAGTTGTTGCCAAAAAATAATCTAAAACAACTGTCACATTTTTTTAGGTCGTCTACCACCCTGCATGGTGGACTTGACATACATTTGTAGCATTTGTTTGAACATCTATGTTCTTGAATACGCCAATAACTTTTATTACACGGTATGCATAACCTTTGCTACCGGTAGCCCCAACAAGATTCAGTATTGGCTGATAATGTCCCGATCGCTCGTAATATAATTCG
>JACCIB010001462.1:0-33566 GCA_018906965.1 Philotrypesis tridentata | reverse complement strand
TTCGGAAATCGCGTAAACACTATTTTGTCGAGCTACAAATGGAGTCTCTCGCGTGTACAAAAAATATTTACGGACTATCGTATACTGCGCGGGAAATACTGTGAACGCGTGTCGAATTGTTTTGTTTACCTTAGAGCTAATATGCGTCTTGGACGAAGGACGACTTAACGCAGCGGCGCCTTGGCTGTGCTTCGGTGCTGCTGTGGCTGAAGGTCGTACGGCTGCTGCGAGGCGATGATGTTTGCTGTGCCGGGGTAGAAGCTGCTGCTGTGTTGCTGTTGTGCTGCAACGGCGGCTTTGTTCCCCGTGTGGCGTTGGTGGTCGTTGCGTGTGTGTGCCGGCGTGCCTGCGCGCACCACGTTGAAAGCACGACTCGTCGGCGTGCCTGCACGAGTCGGCTTTGGCGGAGGGTGCGAGGAGTCCTACTCCGCCGTCGTCTCGAACGCTGATGTAATTGCGTTGGTGAGACTGCTGAGAGCGTTGATGATGTTCCTGCGCGTCGTCGCTTCCTTGCATTCGTTTGTGTGCGTGTGTTGTGTGGAAACGGCGGTATCTCTCGTGGGGAGAGCGTCGTCTGGCGTACCTCTGTGTGTGTTTAAGATGTAGTCGGTCGGGGTGCGTGCGTGTGTAGCTGCTGCTGTGTGTGTGTTGCTCTGCCTGCCTGTTGCTTCGCCTCGTGTTCGTCCGCCTTGTAGAGGTTCTTCGGGGTTTTTCTTCCTCGGCGTTCGACGGGTTCACCAGTGAAGGGGGGGGGGATGCGTAGGACAGCTGGGGCATCCAGGGTATAATGCCGTAGATTGATGTTTGTACGTAGATCTTTATTCTCTCTGTCTGGGTAGCTCTGCCAGACGACTGCTTCGCTCGGGCTCTCAGCGTGGACTCATGTGCGGGGAAACGCGGGGGTAGCTCGACACTCGAGCTGCTCGCTCTCTCTCTCTCTTGCTCTCTGCGAGAGGTGCTGCCACCGCGCGGGCGGTGTCCCTACATATATCCCCACTAGGGGATCATTTGCGCGCGTAAACGCGCGCGTTGGTTTTGTGGTATATGAACTTTAAATGTATTATGTGTAGTAGGTTAATGTATATTAATGTATTAATATTATTCTTTAAATAATTATTTTGTACAAATTAAATATATTAAATATATTTTTATTAAATTGATGGTTATTAAATAAAACTGATAATTTAAGAAATTTTATTGTATCAGACGTTTCAAGTATAGAAGCACTGCGCATATGCTCGACGACACAATAATCACTCTACAGTTCTTATATCACTAAAAACTTTGTATTAACTCTTTATTTATTTTTCAAAAATTCGATTAAAATAAAACTAAAATTTTTTTTCTTTACTCTATATTCTCTTTGATTCTCTCTTTAAGTATTTGATAATTCAATTATTCACAGCTTTAACATTATCTAAAATTTAACTGAAGGAAAAAACATTCTCACAAATTCTTTAAAATATTATAAATTAATTAATACTATAAATTAATTTGTCTCTGTTCTTTAATTTCTCGATTCTTTGCTCTTTTAAATACTTGTCTTTCTTGAGTTGAATTATGAAAATTATTCAGGTTTCAAATTAATACAAATTTTACTTAAAAACATTTTCTTTGAAATGCTTTAAAATCTTTATTCTACTCAATAATTCAACTTTAAAAAAGCTCGTATAAGGCTCTTTTCATCTATAGGAAAGGTAATAGCCATTAACAATCTCTATATTATTCAATTGCCCAACTTTAAGAAAAATATTTCCTCTCAATAAATATCTTAAATATTATTTAAATTAATTTGTCTCTCTGTTCTTTAATTTCTCGATTCTTTTTGCGGAAAAGCAGTGAAGTGAACCCACTTTCCTCTGACACAGTTCACGCGGTGACACTGCCTTTGATCTCTACAATTCTTATATCACTAAAAACTTTGTATTAACTCTTTATTTATTTTTCAAAAATTCGATTAAAATAAAACTAAAATTCTTTTTCTTTACTCTGTATTCTCTTTTATTCTTTTTTTAAGTATTTTGATGATTCAATTATTCACAGCTTTTACATTATTTAAAATTTCACTGAAGAAAAAAAAATTCTCACAATGATATGTTGAGGTCAGCTATGGCAGATCTTCAAACAAGCGCAACTTCGTTTGTCCATTGAAAATGATAACGTCGTTAATTGTCAGTTCCAGGCTTTAATGAAAAACGTAATTGTAACCCTTGAGGTGAATCGAGATCTTGTTTTTTTAGTTCTTGACCCCAGAGCGTCTATTACCAAAATTAACAATATTAGCATTAAAAGATGCAAAGGAAAATAAATTATTAAACCAACGAATATGTTGGAAAAATTGTGAAGATAGACAATGTTCTAAATTAAAAAGCTGTTGTAATTCATTTGGAACATCATCATTATTTTGTAAAATAACATTTCTGGATAGTTTTCTGGAATATTCAAGTGGTTTTGACTATTGACATTCAAATCTTGCAATTTTACAGGAGTCCTTATATCGGTTTGATTGTCATGACAGGTTTTCTTATGATTATATGATCGCAAGATTAACAATTTCATTAATGCGTAGATTACATGTAATAGGAAAGTCTTTTTTGTGATAAGAACGATCATGATTAATTATTTCGTTTAGATACATAAATTAGAAGCAACACTAAGTTGACTACGTCTTTCTAACTTTTCCTTTTTTTGCATAAAACTTATGATTAGCCATTCTTTTCCTTTGAAGTTTAATTTTTTTGCTTCTATTATCTCATCCTCTGTTTTATTCTTTTTTTTGAGGCATGAGGCTCAAAAACTTCTACAGACACTTTCTCTCTCACTTTTGAAAAATACATTTCAAATAATAACGTAACATGTCATTAACGTGTCATTAACGTGTCATTAACAACCCCTCTTATGCCAATCTTATGGACAAAATTAATCACAACTGTAGTATTTTCCAAATAAATTATGTTTTCTTGTACCTTAAATAACAAAAAGCCACCATCGGTTACCCTCAAATCGGTCTTTTTTATGTGGTCCATTTTTTAAGATAAAAAACACCACTTTTGGAAGAATGACCGATATACATATATTGTATAACGTTTTCCCTTTTTGTTTACAAAAATATTACAATTTGACCTTCTTATAAAAATTTAGAACTGTATAAGATTTTAAAATATGATTACACCTTTAGACGTTATACCTCAGAACAAATTTTAAAATGATTGCAATTTTACCTACTATATCGCAATAATTTGAGTTTCGCCTTTAAAATATACGCCTAAAAAAATCCACCTGTAAGCGCGCGTTCGTTTTGTGGAATATGTAATTCAAGTACTATATGTGTATAATGTATATAATATATATTGTATTCGTGTAATTATTTGCAATGTAAGTTAATGAATATTGATTCAATAATGTATAGTTATTTTGTACAAATAAAAGATACTAAATATATTTTTATTAAATTGATAATTATTAAATAAAACTGATAATTCAAGAAATTTGACTGTATCAGACGTTGCAAATATAGAAGCACTGCGCATAAAAATTAAAGTAAAATTTTGTTCTTTACTCTGTATTTTCTTCATTTTATTCTCTCTTTAATAAGTATTTTGATAATTCAATTATTAACAACTTTTATATTATTTAAAATTTAACTGAAGAAAAAAATATTCTCTTAAATTCTTTAAAATACTTCTTGCATAGATTTTTTCTCTGTAAATTATATGACTAATATTCAAATATACAAATTTTGTCCAGGTATATAGCAGAATAAATTGATTTGTATCTGTGTTGTTTAATTTATCGATTTTCTGCTCTTTTAAATACTTATAGAACATCTGCTTTTTGAGTTGAATTATGAAAATTATTAACGTTTTTAATTAATACAAATTTTACTTCAAAAAATATTCTTTGAAATGCTTTAAAATATTTATTCTACTCAATAATTCAACTTTGAACAAGCTCGCGTAAGGCTTTTTTTCGTCTATAGGAATGGTAATAGCCATTAATAATCTCTATATCATTCAATTACACAACTTTAAGAAAAATGTTTCCTCTCGATAAATATCTTAAATATTATTTAAATTAATTATTTTAATTAATTTTTCTCTCTGTTCTTTAAAGTGGATCTTCAGTGATTGTACTTTTCTTTCACCTGTGGCTCCGAACGTAATGAAACTTAAAGATCATTACTGTGATACAAAAAGATGATTTTGTGTATGTTTTTAGCTTATTTTACCCAATGATATTTAAGTAATGTCACAAAATATAAGAATTTTTATTAAAATATAAAGATCTTCAAAATATTTCATGCGAACTGGAATTCATACATATTCTTTAAGCCAGACTGCACAAAACTTGGAATTTTTTTAGTATAGTAATTATGCATGTACAGCAGAAATAATTCAAACATTTAATTAACAAATAAAATCATGAAAAACATGAATTTTAAATATTAATCACAATTTAATAATTTTTATTTTAATTCTTACCGTAAATATAAATTCCAACATTTATTTTAATTGTTTGTGAGAACCTCTAAAAAAATTTTCAGAAGGATTCCTTGAAACGCCTTGCGCATGAACGATTTTGAACTAATATAAATACTTTTATTCATAAACAGCATTTTTGTTAAGAAAAACATTTATAGATTATCATAAAATGGCAAATTCTAAAGTAAACAAACATTTTTAGTGAAAAATGATTATCGTATGTTTTAGATTAATGATAAATTTAGCCTTTAGAGCATACAAAAATTTTTCGATTTTTGATGAAATATCACTGGAAATCCAACTTAATTTCTCGATTCTTTTTGATCTTTTATTAAATCAACGATTCACAGTTTTTATATCGCTCAATTATTTGATTTTTATAATACTCAATCATTATGGTAATCAGTATATTGTTATAATTGGTGGGGCACAGTATGTTCGCACAGTCGATCTTTAACCTATAAGACGTCGTCTTCGCGCGAGAAAAATAGAACAACAGAACAGACCTCTTCGGACTCTTTTTGATACGCAACAGCTGTTCTCTTATACATGGATTTAGATAGGCCAATGGCGCTGCCCACGGGTCCATCTCTCTTCTTATAAGGGATAACTTGGTACCAACCCACTTTCGTGCTACAATTAAGCCTAACCTGCAGTATTGTTCTATCTACTGCTCATTTCTGCTAGTTAATAACCTTCAAATAGGTACAGCAAGTTTATTATAAATTATATTATTTAAAACTCGCTAAAAACCCATAAAACTCATACTACGTATGTGCAATAGTGTTCAATCTGGAAACTGCAAAAAATTTCAAGTAAAAAAATGCACTTTCAGAAAAGATAGCATAATGGATAAAAATATCAACAGATCTAAGTCTGTCAGATAAGTATATTTGAATTACGTTTAAATAAATTAACTTTATGATCAAGAACATGATTCTTTGTGTTTAAAATAAATTATTCTTTCTCTGTTACAGGTGATCTGATGAACTTAGTGTAAAAAAAAGCAACGTGTAAAGATCAGATTTTACTAAACCAGTCTTGTTAATCATTGTAAGTACAAAATTTATTAAAGGGGTTTCAACTGATTAAATAAAATAAAATAATTCATATAAAATAAATTACTCATAAAGTAACTTCATATTTTGCATTAGGTTATATATTTTTTAACTAAAATCTTTCATAATCTATAATATATATATGTGTGTGTATGTATGTATGTGTGTGTGGGTATATATATATACACCCACACATACATTAACACATATACTAGAAAAAAATTGTGTGCTTGTTAAGAAATAGAATAATTAGCTATTGCAAAATGAATTAATTATTCAATAATGCATTTATGTATGTAGAAATAAATAGTAAACTCATCCCAAAACCAGCTTTTGCTTGATGAAAGCTGTTATCAATACGAAGAATTTGAGACGTTACAATCAAAATTTGCCTAAGAGTTGGCTTCTCGTTGTAAGTCAAATCCATTAATGTAATACACAAGCAATAATGTTACTGGTAATATATTTTTAAGTCATACATTTTTTAATTATAATCTTTGATAATCTCTTATATTAATTTATATATTCCTCTATTATATAGTGAAGTTACAATATGAATTAATTATTTAAATATGCATTTATATCTGTAAAAATAGACAGAAAACCGAGCAGAAAACTCATCCCATAACCTTTTTTTGCTTGATTTAAGCTGTTGTCGATTGAAAGATTTTGTGATCTTAAAATACAAATTTGCCTTTGTCGAAGTCCAGATAAATGCAATTATTTATAAAATGCAAGTTATTAATAAACAAGTGATATATGGTATATATAAAAATGCTAAAAGGTGCCTAAAAAAGCTACCTAATTGAATTTTCTCAAAAAGCTTCTATATGGAAATGGAATCTTTTTCAATTATTACTTGTGTATATGTATGATAAAAAAACTACACAATATAAAAATAATTATTTAAATATAACTTCCTTCCATATGATTTTAAATCTGAAAATTTTTTTATGTTCTTTATATTAAATAAGGAGTTTATAAAAGAATTTTATGCAAAATCGAAAAATTTTTGCACGACTGGTAAACTTATCTCTGTTGGTAACTACCATATTTTTTGTGGGAAACCGCATTTTACGAATAAGTAAAAATAGTTTGTTATTTGAGTAATATTAAATGATGTCTGTTCTAGTAAAATTTTTCTAATTATTTTTTAAAAAAGAACCAGTCTAAAATTCAAAATATTTGATCTACAGTATAATTTAACTATTTATATTTCAAAATTTTAAATCATAATAAAATTTAATTTTTTTATATCGAATAATTAAATTAAATATGCATACTTACCTTTATCGTTAATAACAGGCGACTAGGTTTTTAGCTTTAAATATGCAACGTTTTAAACTATAAAATTAAATTTTGTTTACATTAAAGCAAATTCAAAATAATTGTCTAATTATTAATTTATTATTGGTCTCCAGAAAAATGATCTACGTATACGAAAATAAATTTCAGAGAACTCCTTCAAGCTTCCTTCAGAAAAACATCACAAATAAGTGCTCGAACTATTATGTGCTTTCGTACCAAAACAAAGGCGGTCACGAATAAACGGGGTATGCACTAAGTACTACTATATCAATTACTTATACAGGTAATATACAAGTGATGATGTATTCATTTGCTCTATAAGCCTTTGAAGACAACAGTCGTATTATTTCACCTTATTTCTCCTTCTCTGATTTTGTAGAGAAAAATAAACGTAAGTTAATTTTAAATAAAGGAAAACGGTAATTTTTAGTAATTATTTATTATTTATATTATTTTTTTATTAAATACCTGATTTTTTGTATTTATGATTTGATTTATATATACATATTTTATAGACACATGTATTGTACATACATACATGCAGGTGTGCATATTAACATAATATTAATTAAATCATAATTATAATAAGGTAATGCATAAAATAAACTATTGGTACACGACAAATGATTTTATTACAATGTACGTGCGTGGGTGTATGTGTGTGTGTATAAATGTATATATACATAAACTATCTGTAATATTTTCAAAAATTTTTGTTCATATCGAAAAATTATTGGAAATTGGTTTAGATTATGTCTTAGGATATCATAAACTTTATCATATTTTTTCCATTATACAGAAAACAATTAAATTGAATTATAGATCATCAAAGTTCATAAATAAATTACAAATATTTTCATTAATTTATAGCTCCTCAGGAAAACATTTTTGAATATAGATCTATATACATAGTTTTTTAGAAGAAATTAATTTACTCATCTTTTCAATAAAAATTATTTCAATGTCATATACTTGTGTGTGTGTGTGTGTGTGTGTGTGTGTATATATATATATATATATATATATATAAAAGTTTTCAAAGTTCAAATATTTAGTGATGAATTATTAAATGGATATATTTCTTATTCTTGTCAATTGAGTCCTTCTGTTATTTTTTTATCTATAATAAAAGAAACAATTTAAACCTAGTCCCGAAATACCTATTATAAATAAATAATTCAAATTTATTTGCACACGTGTTCTGAACTACAATACAATTTGTCAGTAAATCATCCAGATTTCCAGATATATATATATGTGTGTGTGTGTGTGTGTGTGTATTGCAAACATTAATTTTGAAAAACATTGAAATTCAATTTTAATTTTCAGAATTAACTATGCCAAACAACATGGATATTGATGTACATGGTATAAAAACATTTTATTTTATTTAATTTATGTACTATATAATTAAAGACCTATCCACGTAGCAAGTCGAAGAAGTCTTCGACTCCAAATCCTTGCATATGAGTCTTGTTCCAATAATATTATTGCATGTGTATGTATGTGAAGCCAACTCTTCATATGCAAATTTTGATTGTAAGATCTCAAAATCTTTGTATTGACAAAAGTTTGAATCTAGCAAAAAAAGGTTACGGGATGAGTTTTCTGTCTATTTCTAGAGAAATAGATAGAATAATACATATTTAAATTTACATAATTAATTCATATTGTAATAGCTAATTTCTCTATTTTACAATAAGCGCATAATTTTTTCTGGTATTTACTATATTATAGGGGAATATATAAATGACGATGGTAGATTATCAAAGATTAAAGCAATATATTACCAGTAATATTATTGCTTATGTAATTACATTCATTGATTTGACTTACAACGGGAAGCCAACTCATAGGCAAATTTTGATTGTAACGTATCAAATTCTTTGTGTTGATAACAGCTTTCATCAAGCAAAAGCTGGTTTTGGAATGAGTTTACTATATATTTCTAAATACATAAATGCATTCTCGAATAATTAATTTATTTTGTTATAGCTAATCTATTTCATAACAAACGCACAATTATTTTCTGGTGTACACTTTATAATATGAAAATAATGTATATATATGCAGAACATTATCAAAGATTTTAGTTATAAAATCTATGACTTAATAATGCAAAACATTACAAGTAATAGTATTACACATACAATTATATTAATGAATTTGAGGTACAACAAGAAGCCAATTCTTCAGAGTATAGATTTTAATTTTTGCTGTACGTATTTTGGTACTTCATTTGGCTTTAATCAGAAGACGTGTCTTATTTTTATGATTTGGCACCATAAAGCTTTGCAAACCATTAAATAATTTCAAATCTATGTTTAATTATTTAAAATTCTATAATGTTTTAATCTAATTAAACACCTATGAGCATCACCTAATATTATATTTTATTGTACTTTCAATAATAAACAATGCTGGTTTAGTAAAACCTGATCTTCATACATTGGTTTTTTTACGCTAAGTTGATCAGATTACCTGTAACAGAAAGAGTAATTTATTTTAAAACAAAGTATCATGTTCTATGATCTTAAAGGTAATTTATTTAAACATAATTCAAATATACTTATCTGACAGCGGGATCCGTGGACAGTATTTGATCTTTATACAATCTTTTCTGCAAATGCATTTTTGCACTTAAAACTTATTGGAGGCTTTAGATTGAACACTATTGCACACACGTAGGATGAATTTTACGAGTTTTTAGCGCGTTTTAAATAATATAATATATCATAAACTTGGAGTATCCATGCAGAGGTTATCAGCTCTAGCAGAAACCAGTAGTAGACTAATTATGCTTCATAGCTTCGCTATATAGTAGCTGAAGAGAACAGCTGTTGCGTATCAAAAAAAGTCCGAAGAGGTCTGTTCCGTTGTTCTATTTTTCTCGCGCGAAGACGACGTCTTAGGTTAAAGATCGACTGTGCGAACATACTGTGCCCCACCAATTATAACAATATACTGATTACCATAATTGAGTATTATAAAAATCAGATAATTGAGCGATATAAAAACTGTGAATCGTTGATTTAATAAAAGATCAAAAAGAATCGAGAAATTAAGTTGGATTTCCAGTGATATTTCATCAAAAATCGAAAAATTTTTGTTTGCTCACGATAATCATTTTTCACTAAAAATGTTTGTTTACTTTAGAATTTGCCATTTTATGATAATCTATAAATGTTTTTCTTAACAAAAATGCTGTTTATGAATAAAAGTATTTATATTAATTCAAAATCGTTCATGCGCAAGGCGTTTCAAGGAATCCTTCTGAAAATTTTTTTAGAGGTTCTTGAAAACAATTAAAATAAATGTTGGAATTTATATTTACGGTAAGAATTAAAATAAAAATTATTAAATTGTGATTAATATTTAAAATTCATGTTTTTCATGATTTTATTTGTTAATTAAATGTTTGAATTATTTCTGCTGTACATGCATAATTACTATACTAAAAAAATTCCAAGTTTTGTGCAGTCTGGCTTAAAGAATACGTATGAATTCCAGTTCACATGAAATATTTTGAAGATCTTTATATTTTAATAAAAATTCTTATATTTTGTGACATTACTTAAATATCATTGGGTAAAATAAGCTAAAAACACACAAAATCATCTTTTTGTATCACAGTCATGATCTTTAAGTTTCATTACGTTCGGAGCTACAGGTGAAAGAAAAGTACAATCACTGAAGATCCACTTTAAAGAACAGAGAGCAAAATTAATTAAAATAATTAATTTAAATAATATTTAAGATATTTATCGAGAGGAAACATTTTTCTTAAAGTTGTGTAATTGAATGATATAGAGATTATTAATGGCTATTACCATTCCTATAGACGAAAAAAGCCTTACGCGAGCTTGTTCAAAGTTGAATTATTGAGTAGAATAAATATTTTAAAGCATTTCAAAGAATATTTTTTGAAGTAAAATTTGTATTAATTAAAAACGTGAATAATTTTCATAATTCAACTCAAAAAGCAGATGTTCTATAAGTATTTAAAAGAGCAGAAAATCGATAAATTAAACAACACAGATACAAATCAATTTATTCTGCTATATACCTGGACAAAATTTGTATATTTGAATATTAGTCATATAATTTACAGAGAAAAAATCTATGCAAGAAGTATTTTAAAGAATTTAAGAGAATATTTCTTTCTTCAGTTAAATTTTAGATAATATAAAAGTTGTTAATAATAGAATTATCAAAATACTTATTAAAGAGAGAATAAAATGAAGAAAATACAGAGTAAAGAAAAAAATTTTACTTTAATTTTTATGCGCAGTGCTTCTATACTTGCAACGTCTGATACAGTCAAATTTCTTGAATTATCAGTTTTATTTAATAATTATCAATTTAATAAAAATATATTTAGTATCTTTTATTTGTACAAAATAACTATACATTATTGAATCAATATTCATTAACTTACATTGCAAATAATTACACGAATACAATATATATTATATACACATATAGTACTTGAATTACATATTCCACAAAACGAACGCGCGCTTACAGGTGGATTTTTTAGGCGTATATTTTAAAGGCGAAACTCAAATTATTGCGATATAGTAGGTAAAATTGCAATCATTTTAAAATTTGTTCTGAGGTATAATGTCTAAAGGTGTAATCATATTTTAAAATCTTATATAGTTCTAAATTTTTATAAGAAGGTCAAATTGTAATATTTTCGTAAACAAAAAGGGAAAACGTTATACAATATATATCGGTCATTCTTCCAAAAGTGGTGTTTTTTATCTTAAAAAATGGACCACATAAAAAAGACCGATTTGAGGGTAACCGATGGTGGCTTTTTGTTATTTAAGGTACAAGAAAACATAATTTATTTGGAAAATACTATAGTTGTGATTAATTTTGTCCATAAGATTGGCATAGGAGGGGTTGTTAATGACACGTTAATGACATGTTACGTTATTATTTGAAATGTATTTTTCAAAAGTGAGAGAGAAAGTGTCTGTAGAAGTTTTTGAGCCTCATGCCTCAAAAAAAAGAATAAAACAGAGGATGAGATAATAGAAGCAAAAAAAAATTAAACTTCAAAGGAAAAGAATGGCTAATCATAAGTTTTATGCAAAAAAAAAGGAAAAGTTAGAAAGACGTAGTCAACTTAGTGTTGCTTCTAATTTATGTATCTAAACGAAATAATTAATCATGATCGTTCTTATCACAGAAAAGACTTTCCTATTACATGTAATCTACGCATTAATGAAATTGTTAATCTTGCGATCATATAATCATAAGAAAACCTGTCATGACAATCAAGGCAGTGCACCAAATAAACTAACAAACTATAAATGCGATAAAGTACAAAACCGAGAGTCATGCACAAGCCGGTAAGGCAGTGTAGACTAACAATAAGTAACTCACAAATAGCGTAAAACATAAATCAATCTCGGACGAAATACAGAGTACCTAAAGAGACATGCATAAGCCAGCGTGATAGCACAGGCTGGGTACAAAACAGTATGGTAGTACGAGAGAGTAAGAATGAGAGAATGAATGAATGAAAGCCAACGTTCCAGCCAAAGCCATTAAAAATCCGTAAATCTTCAACTATGCACAAAAAACCGAGTATTTACAACACCGGCCGGGCCGAGCTTCGTACACGAGAGGTCCGCGTATACGACACTTGAAGCGCAACACGTACTGCGTAGCGTGCGAGAAATCGAGAAGGGCTGTGTACGGACGGAGAGCAATGGGCACGTTTCCACAGTCCCAGCTTAGGAAAAACAATCGAATAATAGCGTTTTTATGCTCTCCCTCCTTTCCGAGGAACGGAAAATCGCCGTCGCTCCACGAGCCGCCGATTTTTCGTTCTAGCCCTTAAAATGCAACTGACTGCGCCGAGCCGCGATCAGTTGAAGTCGAAGCTCCGAGAAGCCAAGACAGCACATCGCAATGAAAGAAACCCCGAAAGTGAATAGTGAACCAGTGATAAGTGTAAAGTGATGAGCAAAAAACCCCAGAGAGCCCTAGCGTCTTTTTGGAAAGAATATAGAGAACGAAAGGAACAGCCACAGCGAGAAGTGTGGACTGTGAATAGACCCGCGAATTACGCCGGAATCACTGTAATAAATGGAAGGAAAACAAAACGGCGCAGAGATCCGTAAAATAGTCTGCGCACAATCTAAAGCGAAGGGTGAGATGGAAAGAAATTTAAACGAATTTAGCATCGAGCCGAGAGCGACAGCAAAAATCTTACAAATAAATACAAGCACACACACCCAACTAGTAAAAATAAAATCTGAGCTAAAAGAATTAAAGGAAAAAGAAACGAAACTGGAAGAGTACATCGACAGCGATAAAGAGAGCGTCACATCAACAGCTACCACGGTAAAACCAGCAAACGCGTATAGTGATGTGAGTGAAGAAACACCAAGAAGCCCCGACCGAGAAAATCTCGGCGAGGACAGTCTCGACGAGAGGGTGCGAGAGTTCGAGCGTTTAACATCCATAATAGAGGCATTCGAGGCTCAACCTAAAAGCATTTATTCATTGTTTATGATAGACGACAGCAGGAGCCAAGAAGCCTAACCTCCGACAAAGGGAAAAGATATGCACGACGAAACATCGACTAAGCAACGAGATCCAAGGCTTACAAAGAGAAGATTAGAAGACACTCAGGATAGATCGCAGGCACCGCCTGTGAACGAGGAAATGAACCAAGCGGCGACCACCAGCATAAAACATATAGTCGCAAGAATGGGAAATGAGCAAAGAGGAAACATGAGGCAATATTATGAGTCGCAACCTGTACAATTGACACCGAGCCAGCAGCAAATAATCCATTATTATAATCAGCTAACGCCTCCGCAACAACCTCAACCGCAGGGACAACTTCTCCGTCAGCCAATAAAAAGATTAAAAAACTTATGGTGCAGGCGATCTGCCAAATACGTCAACAATAGAGGAGATTGGCATTGTGCCGGATGTCACGACCCGACGGGGTATGGGACATTTAAATTGGTACATGATCATTTTATCATACCTAATCCAGGCGGGCTAATGCCATGTAAAAACTGCGGCATAGCACATGACATAACTAGGAAAGCCAAGGCATGCACCTTCTGCCAAATAACATACAATAGTGACCCAAGAAAAGCATCAGGAGGCACGAGAGTAAACGTACTCAGGAACAAAGACGACAACGAGGAAAAGCCTGAGGAGAATGAAGAGAAGAGACAAAGAAAGAACTAAAATTAGAGACACTAAGAAAAAAAAATAATAAAAAGTGAAAAATAAGTAAGTGAATAACCAACGTAAAATTAGTGACCCTAGTAACTTAATAGGTGAAATTATATTTTAAGTTAAGATTCACGTATTTAGTTAAAATTTCCCTTTTCCTTGACTTATTGTTTTAAGATGTTCTACGTATATATTAACTAAGGTTTCATCATTCATAATTACTAATAATAACTATTCATAAATATTGCCTATGTAGTGAGAACAACTCACAATTTTTACATATCTTTCTTTTGCAACAATATATATACATTATAAAAAAATTCTCATATATTCAATTACCTGTTAGACCTTTAAGATAGGCTTTGCGAACAGCTGGAACGTGAATGCATGTTTGGATTGGTAAACTCAATATACATATACACGGATGAAACAACTACATAATTGCGAAATTTTCTCTCTTTAACTAAAAAATTTCCTAACTATCGTAAAATCATTCAAAACATAATATTTATATATATATATATACATCGGATAGAACACACATATAGAACATAAGCGGTATAAAACTGCACATGCGATGAAAGACGCAAGAATTATAAATACGTGAAATCTATTTGAGCATGTGTAGATAGGAACCGGAACGCGTGTATAAAACCGAACAGGAAATAACAAAGCATAATAATAACCAATCTGAACATGCACATATATTAAATAAAACGTATATAATAATAAGAATAAGTATGAATGAAGATAAACGGTAAACTTAGATAGACCCATGCGAAAAAATAGATACCCTTTATAAAATAATATAGCGAAACCCAATAAATAAACATAAGTTGCAAAAACCCATAGAACTATATAGATATACATACATACCTTATATGCATAAGAATCAGTCCCATAATATCAAGTAAAATATATACAATTATACACATACCACACATACGTATAGTCGGACATAAGTGTGCGCACAATATAATAAACAAGACGAGCATACATACAACCGACAATAGTTAAACCAAATATACTAATATTAAAATCGCCCAAAAGTTATATTAAATACCACAAATAAACATATAGGAAGAACGGGATAGAAACATGCGACACAATAGATAAAACGCATGTACAAAACCGACGTACACGCGTACACCAATTACTTATAAATCCATATATATATATACATATAGCCCGGATAAAAGCATCGCGATACGTATACAAATGATAATAATAAGCGCGAATGCATAAAACCGATGATATACGCGTAAATTAATTTGATTAAAATATTATGTACATACATATAAAACCGGACAGAAGCATACGCGATAAAAGAAGCCCATAGAAACGTATGCATAAGACCGATATTATACGCGCAAGTTACATAGCTAAAATCATCCTACGGAAGCGCGTAATTATAAAATTTTTCTAATACATCAAAGAAACCATATACATATAAATACATAAAATAAAAAATTTATACACGTACCAACAACTCCTAAGGCATACGCGCGTATACACATATGTAAATATATAGCATACATACACGTGCATCGGACAATGCATGCACGTATATATCTTAACCGTCAAATTCCTCAGAGTATAGCATAGATCATTGGAAATAGGAAAATTTACCTCCAAACCCCGAAAATTCCGATAACCGTAATTTTAAGAACGACAAGGTACCACAGGTAAGAGGTACAGGAGGATTTGAAATAAGATTATGGTCAGCCAGTCAGCCACTCACTAAGGGCAGTTGGAAAGTCAAGGGTTCAAGGAAAATCCATTAAACAAAGAACAGGTAAAGTGACAGGAACGCAAAGCAGAGAGAAGGAACGTCATGCTAAGGATACACAGGTAAAATGGTATAAAAGCGGCCGGACAGCAGCACTCGACATCCAATATCGACTGGATCGCCGGAGAGGTAAGACGAACGGCACTTCTAGTTGCCTAGTAGGACTCCACAATTATATTCCTCTCCGGGGCAGCAAAGGGGCTAGCCCTCTAGACCTCGGGTAGCTCCGCAGCAGACCGTAGGGTCTAGCATGTCACTCCCGTATAACTTAGAGTTTGCCGTGCTGCGATGGAAAATCCCTTTTCCAACACGCACTTGTCGAAGTGCATAGTTGTTAGCAAATCTTTCTTCTTCAACATGGTTAACACGGTACGCATAGCGAACGTTTCTGCTCCTCTCGTTTTTCACCGTAGTCATCTCGATACTATTGAAAATCCTTAATCTTAAATTGAAATCTAGCTCACAGTCAAGTTGCGATTGTGCAACTGCAGCAAACATAGCAATTAGCAAGGCCTAATTGACAATTGTGCGCTACTAGTATGCTTTAAGCACAGGGAATCTTCCCTCTTGTCTTTGACAAAATTTTTCTGTTGTCACCACTAATAAAGAACAAAACCACACACGGCAATACTTTCATTTCTTCGAAATACAGGGAGTTATATCAAAGTTTTCAAATCTATTGAAAATTTCTTTCATTTCTTCATCTTCTTCACTAAATCCAAAGAAGTGGATAGACGTTTCAAGGGAAGATATATAGATTGCGAGGATCATATAGAAATTTACAAATCTGCGACGACGTAATCTTTCCCTTGTTTGTTCTTCGGTAGTAAAAATCTACTACAATAGGCTTCAGTTCTGTCTCCGTTATGCCACTTTCTTCTTCTTGAAAAATTATCTCATTTTGTTGTTGTCGTTAAAACTCTTAATTACGGATGTTTTTTCAAAAATCCTTCATCTTAAGGGCGGAAGGGAATGATCTCAGAATTATGAGACTCTTCGCTCTCATATCATATTCTTCCCACTATCATCTTGCAAAATTTGTTTTGCATATTTTTATCACGCAATTCTTTTTGAAATTTTGTCGCACAAATTTATATTCTTGCCGATTTTTCTGATCTTGCAAATTCACTATGCAATTTCCACGAGATAGTGCCGAGAAATTAAAAACACTCTATCTCTTAAAATATATATCAGTAGTAGGGGCCTGTTCTACCCCGCCGCCTGTGACGTCACGCCAGACGCCAGCAGGCAAAGGGGCCCAGCAGGGGGGCCAGACAAAGGGGGCGTGGCCACTAGCCACTAGCCACCCGCCACCCGCGGCCCCAAAGGGGCTTATCAGCGGTGATAAGCGCTGGTTCCGCGAACCTAAAGGGTTGAGCAGCGGTGACTAGCGCTGACTCCGCGGACCCGCCGCCGCCGCCGCCCGGGTGGGAGGGGGTGAGCTAGTATACAGAGAGTATACAGAGAGTATGCAGATAGAGTATACGCGGTAGAGAGAGAGAGAGAGAAAGAGAGAGAGAGAGTGGGAGAGAGAGTATGCAGAGAGTATGCAGAGAGTATACAGAGAGTATATGCAGAGAGTATACAGAGAGTATATGCAGAGAGTAGGCAGAGAGATCCAAAGGGTCCCGAGAGAGAGAGAGAGAGAGAGAGAGAGAGAGAGAGAGAGAGAGAGAGAGTGGGGGTGTCTGGAAGAGAAAATCGAGCCGGGGACTTGTTTCACCCGAGACACAGAGGCTATATCTATATATAGTGTCTGGAAGAGAAAATCGAGCCGGGGGTCTGTTTTACCCGAGACACAGAGACTATATCTATATATAGTGTCTGGAAGAGAAAATCGAGCCGGGGGCCTGTTTTACCCGACGCATGCGCTCTGCAGCGGTACGTGCCAAGAGAGAGAGAGAGAGAGAGAGAGAGAGAGAGAGAGAGAGAGAGAGAGAGAGAGAGAGAGTAGGCACAGAGATCCAAAGGTCCCGAGAGAGAGAGAGAGAGAGAGAGAGTGGGGGTGTCTGGAAGAGAAAATCAAACCGGGGGCATGTTTTACCCGAGAGACATGCGAAAGCAAAAAAGGCACAGCAGGATCAAAGGGAACAATAGATGTTTATTAGAACCTTCTTATACGGTTCGGTTGTCTACAATAGCGCGGCTTTTTCGAGGGGTACAATGGACACAACTGCCTTTTCGAATTCGACGACGACGAGGTGTCGGCAAGTCCGCCGCCGCTCGTGCACTGTTTCGAAAAATGAATAACTTATTATACCTCTCGAGATTCGACACGCTCGCAACTGTGGTGTTGTAGGTACACGTCGAGCGGTAAAAAACGCCCCTTGGTTAAAGACAAAGCACGCGAAATCGAAAAAAGGCGCAGGAGTATCAAAGCGGACGATAGATGTCTATGAGTATTTTCTTGAATACGTCTGATTTTTCGAGCTCGACGGGGCGTCGGCAAGTCCGCCACCGCTCGTGCACTGCTTCGGAAAATGAGCAGTTTATGGCCTTGTTTCTCTAATTCTCGAGATTCGACACCCTCGCAACTACGGACTTGCAGGTACCTGTCGAGCGGTAAAAAACGCCCCCTTGGTTAAAGACAAAGCACGCGAAATCGAAAAAAGGCGCAGGAGTATCAAAGCGGACGATAGATGTCTATGAGTATTTTCTTGAATACGTCTGATTTTTCGAGCTCGACGGGGCGTCGGCAAGTCCGCCACCGCTCGTGCACTGCTTCGGAAAATGAGCAGTTTATGGCCTTGTTTCTCTAATTCTCGAATTTCGACACCCTCGCAACTACGGACTTGCAGGTACCTGTCGAGCGGTAAAAAACGACCCCTTGGTTAAAGACAAAGGACACATGCTAGACTACAGAAATAAAATACGGTATACATTTTCTAGAGAGATAAATTTCGTTTTTATTCAAACAAATTTTACATTTTTATTATTTTTCGCAGAATTTAAGAAGACAATTTTGTACAATTTTTATATACATGGTAGTTAATTCAAAGATATAAAACATCATAATAATAATTTAAAAAATGAGAATTGTTCTAATAATAATATCACTATTGTTCGCAAAGACATCTGCTTTTTTTACAAAAAATGAAAGTTCCTTTGAAATAAACTCTTTACACTTGTTGGCCAATGCTACGATGCGTTCCATCGGCGGTAGCGTTCGTCCACGCACACAACAGCTCCCTTCAGGCCTTGGAAAGTAATTTTTTGTAGTACAACAGCCGGTGAAAAATTTTTCTTATTTTTATCCTCTAAATCGATGTTGCTTTTTGTAAAGTAAATTGACTTTACGCCGTATGACGTAGTGAAGCGTAGTAACGTGTCATCGTCCAATGCTATATCTGCGGGAAAGTCGGTGGAATCTGAGTCGAAATACTGCGTTATTATTTCTAGATTATTTATCAACACTGTCCATGCCGATGAGGTTAAGGTTTGGCCATATGAATTTTGATTGTTGATAAGTTGAATGGTCGGAGTAAAAACATCCGTCTCTTCGTTGTAGAGTAAGCCAACACAAATTTTTTTCGTAGCCGAACTGTTTAACGAATACACGGTCGACAGCACACACATTGGCACTGACTCATGCTCTTTCGACGCCTCCGTCATGATCAGCTTTGTTTTTTCGTTGTCTTTGGGAAAATCGCCGTCCTTTCTTTTCAGTAGCATTGCCTGAGCCATGACTTCGGGAAAAACTTGGAGAGCTATCTGAACACTGGGGCTGCAGGCCCATTTATAAGATACATATAGCGCGCATCGGTTTTCTAAAAAAGCATATGGCGCACGCCCTCTTTTATACACGTGTGAAGATCGAGATGACCGCCTGTGGCGTGTATCTATGAAAATCTTTTCTCTAAAAGTTTCTAGAGAAACGAGGCGGCTAATTTATGCAGCGTCGTTTTTCTAGCTTGCCCTCCTCCTCCTCCGCAAAAAAGTTTTCTCAAACTATGCACATGTAAGTGTCGAGCCCCCTAACGTAGAATCTGCATCAGGCCGCTGTTCTCGCGTAATAAAAGCTTCGAACGACCACGTCGGGATGTTTAGTCTTTTTCGAAAACGCAGCGGAGAGAGTTCTCAGCGTTTTTCTGTGCAACGTCTCGCTCGAAAAGAAAATTTTTTCCTCTACAACCAAGTGAAAAAGTGATTGTGTAAAATGGAGGCCAACCAAAATTACTCCCAAGAATTGCGAGACTTGATTTCCTCGTACCGGGACGTGGTTTTCGCGTGTGCTTCGATGTCGTATCTGCTACAACCAAGACTGCGTGGCCGGTTTCACGCTGCGTGGTGGAGTAGAGTGGCGACGCTCTCTGATTCGGATCTTATATTCGAATTTTTTTTCACACTATCTTTCCTCGATTTGAAAGATATTTGTGCACTTTATGATGCGTGCATTAAACATTCAAAACTTGCAACGTATCTCGCCGGACGTTGTATATCGTGGGATGAGCGAGTGGACATCGATTCGTTACACCTACCAATAGTACTAGACTCTTTTCTATTAAGTAAGTATTTTTTTAACACGCAATACCATATTGTTTTTAATATGTAATTCTTAATATTAATTCTCTTAAAATATTTTTACAGACGGCCGAGGAGCATTAGGGGCTGTAGAAGCAGATACACGGAAGTTCGTGTTCAAAATGTACAGAGAATGTCAGGAACAACTAACAAAAACAATGAGACTGATTCAAAACTTAACAACCGTCGATGATGAGCTTAATGAGGCCGAGGACGATAGGATGACCATCCGAAGAGACAGACTTACCGAGAGCATGCGACGGCAGCAGCAGCAGCAGCAGCAGCAGCCCCCACACCCCGACCAGAGGCTTGAACGCTATAGAGATGTAGCTCTCGCTACGAGCGCAGGTAAAAGCCCGAAAATATCTTTTTTACATTTGAACACGTTTTAAATTCGCCCCCTGTGTTTTATCGTTTAGCGTTTCGTGAGGCTATTATTTCACCTTTATTGCCAACTCCCGAAGACACAGCAAAAGTTGTTTTCAATTGGATTATCGATGTATATATCGACGATCCTGAATCAACACCGCTTTCTAGTGACGATATATATAGAGCTTTTGAAACATTTAGAGCCCCCGCGGAACCCTAGTTTGTGCGTATATTTTTTAAATAAATATTTAATTTTTAATACTGATCTTTCTAATTTTTATTTTTATGTATTTCAGTTACTACATTGCAAAGTGAGACCATTCAAACTATTGGCGATAACCCGCGGAAAAAGAAGAAGACGGGTTTAGACGACAACAGCGATGACTCCGATCGAGAAAGTGTTGGTGGTGCTCGTGTTATGTTTGTGCAGGCAGAAGTGCATCGGGAAATCTGCGCTAGTGGCTGCAGTTACAACAGCCGAAACTCGTCGCAGCAGGAGGGGCCTCTCGTCCAAAGCGGAGCGGGCCGAAGCAGGTCAACGACCTCGCAGCACTCGCAAGATGACGAGGACGACGACAACAGTTCTGGTAGGTCATTAAATCTAACGCATAAAAATACGACGCGTGCGAGCTTGTCGGACTACCTGTGCGAAGCAAAAGGTGTAAATAGTAGCGGTTGGGTCGATGACTTCGACACTGAGTGGTTCGACGATTTTGAGGGGAAAGGGGGTAAAAATAATATAGATAATATTTTAGAAAAGAAAAGTATTTTATCAATAAAAAACGACGATAACTTGTGCCTTCCGCGCGCGTTGGCTTGCGGCGAGGTATTTATCCGAAAAGACGCGAGCCCTGAATGGGCTAAGGAATGGCGAGAAATAAAAGAAAAACTTTGCACTCAGAAATATCACGCAACGCGCTTAATGTTAAAATCGGGAGTTGAACTTGCATCGGATCGCGGGTGTGGGCTCTGCGAGATTGAAAAATTTCAAAAATTTTTTGAAACTAAAAAAATTGCTATACGTGTTTATATTTACGAAACTTTTGGTCAAAAAACGCCGCTATTTTTCGACGGCACGCAAAATGTTATTTACGACAAAGTTATAAATATTATGGCATATCGTGAACGCCAACATTTCGATCTAATATTAAATTTATTAGCTGTGCGTAGTGGTCTATTTTTTTGTGCGTCTTGTAATTTTTCATACAAGACAATAGCGCAACATGCGTGTCAAGTTATATGCGACGCATGTTTCACTACGCCGCGATGTGACGGAGAAAAAAGCATTAATTGTAAAGATTGCGGTCGCAACTTTTATAACGATGTCTGTTTCGGGAATCATCGTAAAGTAGGTGCTTCCATTCGCAATAAAAAGAACGTGACAAAGCGAAAATAAACTAGAACGTTATGTTCGAGTTATTTTATTTGTAAAACGTGCCAGCGGCTCGTAAATAATTACAAGAAAAAACATGAATGTGGTAAATTTTTTTGTAAAACGTGTCGCAGAGTACACTCGGCAAATGAATTATGCATGATGTAAACCGTTAGTATAAAAAAAAATAAAAAATCGCATCCCGAAAACTGTTTTATTTTTTATGATTTCGAAACTCGTGAAGAAAAACAAAATGATAGCGAAGTAAAAATTTTAAAACCTATCTTGTGTGTCGCGCAAGTATGTTGCGACGCTTGTTTTTCGAACGAGTCGTCGACATTATGCACATTTTGCGGGGTGCGTGAGCATGTATATGAAGGTGCAAATTGCGTTGCGCTCTTTCTTGATTTCGCGATTCGTATGAAAAAAGTTTCTTTCAAGGCAGTTTATTTGTATAGCACATAATGCCAAGGCATTTGACGGCCAGTTTATTTTAAAACATTTAGTAGATAATGGAAAAAATCCCGAAGTTATTTTAAATGGCCGAAACATTATTCGTATGCAGCTTGGAAAAACCATTTTTATTGATTCGTTAAATTACATATTGGCAAAACTCGCGTCTTTTCCAAAAACTTTCAGTCTCGCCGAGGGTGTTAAGAAAGGCTATTTTCCACATCGTTTTAACACAGCCGAAAATGAAAATTATAAAGGTGCATATCCGCCTGCAGAATTCTATTGCCCCGATGCTATGTCAGCGCAAGAGCGGAAACATTTTTACGACTGGTATACATCGATAGCCGACGATTTTGTATTTGATTTAAAAAAAGATTTATTAGAGTACTGCCAACAAGACGTAGTTATCTTGCGACAAGGCTGTATGCGTTTTCGTCAAATTTTCCTAGATGTAGCAAATGTCGACCCGTTTGCCGAAAGTGTGACACTTGCAAGCGCGTGCTCTCGAGTGTATAGGAAAAATTTCTTGGAGAGGGATACAATAGGCCTTGTACCTGCGCTAGGGTATTTACGAACAGGTAACCACTCACAAAAGTGTATAGAGTGGCTCTTGTGGGAAGAGCAACGGGTCGATCGTGAAATCGTACACGCGGGGCGAAGCAGAGAATATCGTTTAATCGAGGGTCCGATCGTGGACGGTTTCTTATCTGTAGACAACGAGAAGGGTGTTGTCTACCAATTTCACGGATGCTACTGGCATGGCTGCCGAAAGTGTTTTAAAAACGAGCGTTCGCGATCTCTCGTTGACAATACAACATTTGAACAGCGCTACGAAAATACAGTTATAATGTCGAGACGTATTAAATCGTACGGATACACTCTTATTGAGATGTGGCAGTGTGATTTCCAGAAAACGCTCGTAGTTAATCCGGATTTTCAAACCCTCATAAAAAAACATCCACTCGCGCAGAGAAATATTTCGTTAAATCCTCGCGAAGCTTTTTACGGCGGGCGGACTGGCAACGTCGCAACTCTGTATAAATTAGTCCCCGGTGAGCAAATAAAGGTGAACAAATAAAAAAATATCAAATTATGTATTATGTACAATTTTTATTTTTTCAATAGCATTACAGTATAGTTGCGTACACCCGTACGCGCTTACATATACAGCGAGTAGCCCTCTCGCCGCGCATACAGTCATGCGGCTTTCTCATACAGGCGCTGGCCTCCCTCTCTATCTCCGCCCAACACAACCGCTTGCGTACACAGTCAGTCGACACTACCGCTGCCCCCCCTCTCTCTCTCTCTCTCATTCGCTCTCTCTTTCGCTCGCTGTCTCTCGTCCATACACACTGACTCTCTCGCTCTCACTCTCTAGCCTTCCTACTCGATGCCGTTCCAGGCCTTGTCTCTCGAGAAAATAGGTGTGCGCAGGCCTCGCATATCGTGCACCGCTACATTAAGCGCACCGAGGAGAAGATTCACATGTACAATGGAATTATTTCTGCCGACACTGGCAAGTAATATGTACGTAGAGTTTGGCAGGAAACCTTTAAAAGTAAAAACACCGCGAAGCTTATAACCATCTACGACCCGGTTAAACAGTTTACATGCAGATTGATGCCATCGCCCATTGAATTCGGCGTATGGCGATACATAGTCCAATGCACACAAAATTGCCCTTGGCGCAAGTAAGAGAAATTCCGCTTCGAGCTCGTAGATGCCCTGTAGCTCGTGTATTTTTGTAATATTGTAGTGGTCGCCGGTGTCCAAAGCCAAACATAAGCGAGTATCCTCCTTTACGACGCAACGTATACGCTTTCCCTCTATCAGTAGAGATATCGTCATCTTTGGCTGTAATTTTAAAATCCGTTAATTTTTACAAAGCCATAGACATTTAATAAAAAATTTAAAGAAATTTAAAATTACCTGTAATTCGAAAGTTGATAATTTTTTTAAAAGAGTTTCTCCTTGTTGTTCCGGTTGAAGCAGCCCCGTTTCAGGACAATAAAAATACAACGAGGCAATTCTGTAGTAATCGAGCATCTCCTGCTCTAATTGAATATATGCAGCATCTTCATCCATCAGTTGCACGTAAAAAGACGATGGTGTATAGAAACACGAAACACGTAATTCTTTATCTTGATGCAAGAGAGCATCAATGTTACGCCAACCGATATCGAGTAGTGAGAGCGACTCCATCGTGACGCTTTTAGTTTAGATTGCCTCTGCAGCTAAACACCTCCGAATAAACACTGGCACCCCTGCAGTTTTCTTACGGGGCCGAGAGGACCGCTTTTCCGGCGGCTACAATTTTAGGGGGGTGTGGTAGTGGGGGTAAGCGTTAGCCACGTGCCACAGGTGAGTAGCCGCAGCAGCCGCAGCAGCCGCAGCAGCAGCAGCAGCAGCAGCAGCAGCAGCAGCAGCAGCACCAGCAGCACCAGCAACACCAGCAGCACCAGCAACTGCATAGCTCGGTATGGGGGGGGGTAGACATTTAAATTTCTCGAAATATGTGGGGCCTGCGCAGACCGAGCAGCTAGACTCAGCGTCGAATAGGTAGACTCCGCGCCGCCGCCGCCGCCTGGAGCCTAAATATGCTTGATACGAAAAAATTGATTTAGTTTAAATTTCGCTGTCGTGTAAACATCATCGTCATAATGGATAGTAAATGGGTGCATCCGTGGACAAGTATAATATGCGGGCCTACGTCGTGCGGAAAATCATGGTTTATAAAACGTTTTTTAAATTCTCTCGGCGACATGTCCAATGTGAAATTCGACCGCATTATATTTTATTACGCAGAGTGGCAAGATGGTTACAAGAGTGAAAATTTTTTGAATAACGGCAAATCTATAGAGTTTCGTGAAGGCTTACCCAATCCTGAAGATTATTCAAACGATCTACATTTTAAAAAATTATTAATAATCAACGATTTGATGCATGAAGCTTCTAATCACGTTATCTTCGATCTCTTTACAAAAGGATCTCACCACAAGAATATTTCTGTATTTTTTATAACGCAAAATTTGTTTCACAAAGGAACGTATGCTCGAGATATAAGTCTCAACGCCTCGTACATTGTGTTGTTTAAAAATCCGTGGGACCGTGCACAAATTCAACATCTCGCTCGACAAGTCTACCCCGAGGATCAGAAATTTTTAAAAGAGGCATATCTTGATGCCACTATGAAACCTTATGGTTATTTGATGATTGACTGCAAACAGAGTACGCCGGACGAGTTTCGATTCAGAACATGCATTTTTCCTGACGACGAGTATCAGTACATTTATTTACCAAAGTATACTATTAGCTCTCTTGAACAAACTATTTAATGTAAAATAGTCAGACGCTACTTGTTATTCTTCAGTCAGAGACCAGCCATGCCGAAGCGCGCATCGTCGTCTGCAAGAGACGACTCGGCTAGTGGCGTCAATCCACTGTTTGAAAAAAAATATATCGCTCTTTTGGACGCTCTCAGACATTCGGATAAAAATCAACGTTTAGCAATTTTGAAAGCCGCTGACGAAAAATTAATAAAATACATTTGTGAATGCGCGTTAAACGTTCTTCACGGTACAGTGTCATTGAAAAATCATCAAAAAAGTAAACTAAAAAAACACAAAAACATTTTAAGAAAACTCGCATATAAAGCGAAAAATAAAAACTCTTGGAAAAGTAAAAAACGTGTAATAGTGCAAAAAGGTGATAGTTTTCTTCCCTTCTTATTGTCACCTATACTCGAGGGTGTACTGTCAATGTTCACTTAAATTCGTTTATAATGTCGAGTATAAAAAAAATGGTATTAATACCAAAGGAACAGATCGATCGAATCCGCCAACGAGAGTCGAGTGCACCAGCAGCAGCAGTAGAAACAGCAGCAGGTACTCGTGATGCGAGCCCTCCTGCGGCGCTAGGGTCTATGCAGACTGCCGCAGATAATCTAACGCGTTTGGACGACCAAATGAAAAAAATTCTCGAAGACACTTCTTATGCTAACGAACACGAGAGAATAAAAGATTATTTAAATAGTTTGAGGCGATATTTATTTTTCATAGAAGAAAAGCGCACCCCCGTAAATTCTGTGAGTACTGCAGACGAGGTCAGATTATCGGACAACGCGATTGTACAAAGCGTTCCGGCGATGTATCGGAGAATCACACAGTTGTTATTGAATCACTTGAAGGGGCGCAGCGATCGCATAACGTGGAGTGATTCTGGTGTTGTGTCTATCGATGGCGAGGTAATTAAAAATTCAAACATTATCGACTTGATGAACGAAGCTGCACGCTCGCGGAAAAAAACGAAACCCATCGGTAGAAAAGAGTTTGCAAAATTACTTCACGATATTAACGTGCCAAAAGAATTTGTGGGAAATGCCAATTTGTGGAGGATCACGGACGCTGACTCGCCGACAAGAGACGCCGACGACGACTTTGAGGAATTGTCGGACGATTTCAAGACACCAAACAGCAAGCGTTTTAACGATAACGTTTTTAAACTTGTTGCGGATTCAAAGATTACTTTAAGAAAACGACGCGAAGAAACACAGGACACTTTTTCACCAGGAAAAAAATAGTTAAGAAATTGGTCTTGAAAAAACGTTTGAAAAAACATTATTTTAATCCGAAGAACGCAGCTGCTTTTTCTGGTGCGAGAAATTTAATTCGTAAAAATAAAAATAAAATTTCTCCAGAAAAAATTAAAAATTGGTTTACGAGACATGACGCTTATACACTGCACAAAACTATACGACGAAAATTTCCACGACTGTTTTACAACGTAGAAGGAATAGATCAAGTTTGGGAGGCAGATCTCATACAACTCAACTCTATAAAAGATCAGAACGACGGTGTAGCCTACATATTGGTTGTAATCGATGTTTTGTCTAAATTTGTGTGGGCTCAGCCACTCCGTGACAAAACTTCGCTCGAGGTTACAAATGCTTTCAAGAAAATTCTTAAAAACGATCAGCATCGAGCGCCGCACACACTGCAAACGGATCGTGGTAAAGAATTTGTCGGAAAAACGTTTCAAAAATTTCTCAAAGATAACGACATACATTTTCGAACTGTAAGCAATCCCGATGTAAAAGCCGCAGTTATGGAGTGTTTCAACAGAACTCTGAAGGAGCGGATGTACAGATACTTTACGTACAAGAATACAAAGTGTTACATTGACGTTTTACAACTGCTGGTTGACGGTTACAATAACAGACCGCATTCTACAAGTAAAATGGAGCCGGCGAGTGTAACTTTATATAACGCACACAAAGCGCGAGAAAATTTAGTTGCGCGCGCTCTGCGAAACCAACCGCATCGAATAAAACCAAAGTACAAAGTAGGTGCACATGTGCGTATAAGCCGAGAAAAAAATATTTTTGAAAAAGGTGCTGAAAAATCATGGAGCGAAGAAGTATTTAAAATTACAAAAGTTTTGAGAAGGCAAGGTTTATTTATTTACAAACTCGTCGATTTGCAAGGCAAGGATATAGAGGGTTTTTTCTACCCGGAAGAACTCTCTGCTGTATATAAAACATGTGTCAAAAAGCAAGAGTATAAAATTGACCAAATTTTGCGCTCGAAAGGCCGTGGAAAGAATAAACAATATTTCGTAAGCTGGGTTGGATATCCGGATAAATTCAACTCGTGGATACCTGCTGCAGACGTGAAAAAGATTTAAAAATGTATCAGACAAATTTCACGATAACTCTCCCCAGCAACAGCAGCGAAAAATATTTTCCAAACAATACGACTACCTGCTTCTCGACTCGTTTACCCAAAGAGATCGAGCTCTACGGGTGGTGGGTCGTAGGTATTTCGGAAATACACATTCCATGCACAACGCTACATCTCCGCCACGCAGATTGTACTCTCAAGACAAGGCCGGACGAGGACCCCCGATACTTTCAGCACGGAACTTATCCAAACATACGAGGGCTAGTCGAGGCAATAAATGAGGCACTCATATTGACGAGTAAAGATAGACTCTGCATGAAGTTATTTTACAACGACCGAGGAGGTTATGTTTCTGTCGGAGTGCTCGCAAAAGATGGCAAGGCAAAATTGTGTAAAACCCCCGAATTGTCTGCCGCTGTGCAACGTATACTCGGATTCGAGTTTGGTGTAGAGCCGACGGATATACGCGAGCAAATTGACGATTATCAAATACGTTACGTAGGCACACAACCTGCTAGTTTTTCAAGAGCAGTTCCAGATCAGATGTTTGTGTACAGTAATATATGCGAGCCTGGTATAGTTGGCGATACTTTTGCACCGCTACTGCGCATAGTCAACGTGGACGCAAAAAAATTTAGTTTCGGTACCTCGGTAGTGAAAAATTACGAGCCTATACATTACGTGCCTGTGCTGGTCAACAGATTTCAAACGATCGACATAGATATAAGAGATAATCTCGGTAAACCGATAGCATTCGAGTTTGGGACACTGACCGTGGCACTTCACTTTAAGAAAGCAACGGTCTGAGTGATTTATTTTTAAAATGAGTTTTTACACAGTTTACCATCAGTCTGGCTACGGAGGCCGTGGCGTCAATCATGTATACGTTGGTTCTCCGCGTATGCGCGGCCATGGTCTAGGGTCATGGTTTTCTGGAATATTTCGCAGTGCATTACCTTTCCTTGCCAAGGGAGCTCGAGCTGTCGGTAAAGAGGCGTTGCGTGCCGGCGCTAACGTGCTCGAAGATATTGGCGAAAACGTGTCGTTCAAAGACTCGCTTCGAAACCGTCTAAACGAATCCAGTCATAACCTAAAGAGGAAAACCACTGAAAAATTGTCAAAAGTGATGCAAGGATCGGGCTATAAACGTATACGCGCAAACATATTAGCTCAGTCACCATTCGCTCTCGGTCCGCATCGCATCGTCTCTCGGCGACGTCGGAAGAAACGCGCCGCCAGCAGTATATTAACGATAAAAATCAAGAAACGTAAGACAAAGAGGCGTACGAAAAAACCTGTGAAGCGATTAAGACGAAAACTTAAAAGTAAGAAGACAAAGAAAACTACAAAGACGAGGAAGAAGGCAAGAAAAACTAAAACGCGTGATATTTTTGGATAATCAAGTAAAATAGTGAAAATGTCGTTTTTACATAGTCATTCGGAGGCGTGTCTGAAGACCGAACTCGACTTGTTTTCATTGCCACCTACGCAGACCGCAATAGAAGCGAGTAGATGGGTATCTTACAAACCCGTGTCGTCGTTGAGCGACGAGAGTCCAATCGAGTTTTGCATAAATTCTCAAAACGAGGATTACTTAGATCTTGCACATAAAAGTGAATGTGCAGATAACCCCTCTAACAGCAGCCAGCGACAAAAAAGTAGCGCCAGTAAACAACTTTCTACACTCGATATTCAACCAAGTTGACGCCCCCAGGACTACTAGCCCCCAGAATAGCGGACTAGTGGCGAGACAAGAATATCTATCCGAAGGCAAACAATACGATCTTCTCGGACACCTTCACTGCGATATTATGAATCAAGACCGCTTTCTAATAAACGGTGTCAAAGTTCGATTGAGACTTGTACGCTCGAAACCCTCGTTTTGCCTCATGAACGCGTCGGATACGGCGTATTCTGTGCGCATTTCGGAATCTACCCTCGTCGTTTGACGTGTAAAAGTATCACCAGCTGTTTTAATAGCCCACGCAAAGGCCTTATCATCGGCTACTGTAAAATACCCAATTACGCGAGTAGAAGTAAAAACTTTTACTATGCACAGCGGTATAATCGGCGATTCTTTGGAAAATGTTATTCTCGGTCAATTACCGAAAAGAGTAATTCTCGGTTTCGTCGACAATAAAGCATTCAACGGAGATAACACGTTAAATCCGTTCAGTTTTCAAAATTTTTCAATTAATTTTCTATCGCTGTACGTCGATGGTACGCAAGTACCAAGCAAACCTATGCAACCAAAATTCGACAAGAAAAATCCAATGTTTGTCGAAGCTTACCATACCTTATTCTCCGGCACAGAAATACATTATATGAACGAGGGCAATGACATTGAAAGGTCCGACTATCCCAGTGGCTACTGCTTCTTTGCCTTCGATCTCACCCCCGATCTATCGGCTCATTACGCGGGTCATTGGAACCTTGTAAAAAACGGTTGCATTCGAGTCGAAGTTCGCTTCGATAAACCGTTATCTAAAACTATAAACTGTATACTCTATGCAGAATTTGACAACGTATTAGAAATAGATGCTGCACGACAAGTCGTAATAGATTACAACTCGTAAGTTTCATTACTTGCCTATAAATATGTAATGATTCGAATGAACTTGTCAGTCGATTGTTAATAGCTGAAGCGTGCTATTCTCTGTATAAAAATGGATCAGTGGAAAAAAAGCTTCTCTTCGGGATGGAAAGGAGGAGATGAATATCAATCTCTCGTCGCGTCGGAAAAATTGAATGAAAAAACTAGTGTTTCGTATCAAGAAAAGGCAACGACGAATACTCAAAAAGATTCGAAAACACAAAAATCTGGTTTTGAAGATTCATTCTCAAGTTATAGAAGCCGTCCGTCTAGATCCAATACTGATTTAATTAATTTCAAAGATTAGTTTTGACATGTTTTGGAAATAGATGCAGCGCGCCAAGTCGTAATAGACTATAGCGGCAACACAGGGCCAGCAGAGAGGGGGGACCGTGGAGGCCCAAGCGCTAGTCGGCCGCTTTGCAGCCCCTGCTGTGCGAGATCAGTCGCTTTCGAACCCCCGAGGAGCTTCTTTGTATAATGGAGAAGACCGATTATATCATTGACATTCAAGCTTTCCACGACTGCAACGGAGATTTTTTACCCAAAGAGATTGCTGTTTTGGGAGTTCATTGTAATTTTATCGGCCATTGGATAGTGAAGCCTCCATACAATTGTTACTACTTAGCTTTGTAAGCGGTGATTTCGTGTTGAGAGATAGAGGTGCCAAAACAAGATTCGAGATCACGACGGTGAAATAAATCTCAAATAATATTCACTGAATCTATTTTATTAAAGTAAATGGAACAAATCGCCACTCGGGCTTCTAATTGAAAGAATTGAAATAACAGAGATATGGAACGAAAGGCTATTCAATCAAAGAAAAGTCCGACCAAGTATAACTGCTCTGGTTCGGCTCTTGAGACGCACTGCCGGAGGGCGCGCCATTATGCGTAGGAGAGAGCGCGTCACTCTCTCTCCCACTAATTGTCTTCACCTCTCCCCCATCACTGTCTTCGCTGCATTTGCACTTTGCTCTCTCTCTCTCTCTCTCTCTCTCTCGCACCCATGGACTAGGTGTGAAGTCCGGCGGCACGAAGGAGGGCGAAGCGCTTGGTCAGCGCTTCGAGGGATGTGGGAGAGGTACCGTTATCGCCTTGCTTTGCGACAACTGTAGTGTTCGTTACTCTTGGAACTTTCCATTCGTTATGCGACGTTGTCGATGCGTTTTGCATTTTTGCTTCGTCACATAACAATCCTATACTATAAATTTCATGACTCTGTACTGATTGTGTATTCATTTTTTCATCCTGCTTCATAGGTTTTAATAAGCACTCACAATCAGCATATATAATAAAAGGTAACTTTTCGTTATACTGATAATTTTTAAACTCAATGACATCGTTCCCCGGCTTTCGAAGTCTAATTTTACAATTATTTAATGTTTTACAATAGTTTTCATGCTCTATCAAATTCTCATCTTTATAAAAGAAATTTAAACATTATTACAAATGTAAAATTTTTTTTTCCTTTTACTTAAATTACTACTAATTAGACGGGAAAGATATTTAATGTATACGTTGTGTGATTTAGTAATCAATTCATCATACTCACCTATATCTTGTCTCGTTAGTAAAAGAAGATTCACATGATTACTCTTTTACAGGCTGTTAAATAGAGAGGAATGATATTTTTGTTATCTAATCCAAAAACATTTATCGAGATGGAACTATTTTGCTTCTGGAACTTTGGTATATTTTTTAATGAAACAGGAAATTCAATACTACTCATATCTAATGTATTTTAATACTTGAAGTAATTACTCAATCTGTTAGGATGAAATTGACCATGTACAGCATATAAGGCTGACAAAATTGCCCATGCGAAACACTTATTACCAGAATTTTTAACATTGACACATGCCTTCTTTCTCTCAATATATTTTGGCAAGGGTATATAAGAGCCACCGCTACGCATTGGATTAAATTTATTAATATTTACTGTATACTTTCTATAGACTGTAGACTCCAACCAGAGTCGCGCTCTTGAAATTCTTCAATTTGCGTGAGTAATAGTTAAGTGACATTGTCCTCAAACCATTTATCTAACGGTGAGCCATATAAAATTTGGTGATTCTCAGTATTAAAGTATTTTGTTTCAATACGCTCTTCCTCTTCATCATTCTTAACACATGTTTTTGTAAATTTACATGATACAACTGTATTGACCTTTAATGCTTGAGTATTTGTACGTAGTATATTTTCATTTTCCGTGAAAACAAAACAGCCGCATCTGCTAAGAATTTTACAAGATCTATATGAGTTAAATTTGCAATAACAGCAGTTCTCATACGGTTTTGAAAAGCACTGTTTAAATCAATCCAACGCACCCGGTCAGTGACAGTATCTTTTTTCTTTGCTTCTTGTACTCCACCACCACTTATTCCTGGAGCCTTAACGTTTAATCTTGCTCTCATGCATTCAGTTTTTGCAGTAGTGCATAAAATACGTTGTTTCTGCTGCACTGATAACTTTTCAGTTTTGAGGACTTTGTTGAAAGTCTTTATTGATTTTGAAAAATGATTTTTCCATTGCAGTATTATAGATGAATCAGAAATAGAAAACAGTAATTTTTCAGTAGCCTCTTCCAATAGCTTCAACTGTTTTGAGCATTTTTCTGCAATAACCGATATGATCCTACGAAACAATATAATCAATATTTCTATATTAAAACTAAGAGTTAAATATATATATATGCTCATTTTTCCTACACCCACCCACACACACACA
>JACCIB010001461.1:0-33600 GCA_018906965.1 Philotrypesis tridentata | reverse complement strand
CGGACTGAGGTGACATCCCCTCACCAAAGCTCATAGCCTGGGCGACTTTCTCGGCGGCCTTCCCTTCTTGATTTCCCGTCGTCTGGATAGCTCTTACTTCGTTCATCCGCACGTTCCCCTCCCGTGCTGCGGCTTTTTCTTCGACTCTCTTCTTAACTGCACCCAGACTGAGTTTGGAAAATGTCTCAGCATTGGGAATTTCTTCCTTCTCGTACTCTCTCTTCCCCATCGTAAGCCCCTGCAGTAGGCTTTCCATGGTGATTTCCTCGAACTTCGTCACGTCACTACTCGCCAGAGGCCTAACCGGCGTCCCGATTGACTTGGTTTCCGCGACTTATGTAACTTCCTTCTCTTCACTCGCCCAGGGCACTTCGGCTTTTTTCCGGTCATTCTCTTGACTCGAGAGGCTGATCGTGCTCCATGACTATAACTTAACAACCGACTGTAGTTTCTCCGAACTAATATTCTCTCTCTTATAGCCTGGAGTTACTGCAGCTAGTTTCTTCTCTTCTTCTTCACTCTCCGTCTCCGACAGCTGCGGTATTTTCCGGCCAATGTACGCTTCCTTATGGTCGGCCGTACCCAGCTGTCCTTTCTTCTTCTCGACTATGGTGATGACTGGTTGGCAGGTTTGGAAGCCGATTCCGCGATTTAATTCATCTACCGCCAGTTTTAGTTTCGAGATCTTGACTCTAGGTATCGGTGCTTTTGATCTCGGCTGTTGTTCGGCCTTCTTTCCCGGAAACGTTCGCATGTCATTTGGGATAACTCTTTCGCTCTTTACGACCTCGCTGTTATTAAACATTTCGTGTTTCTTTTGAGGCTGAATGCCACTCCCCCCCCCTTCCAAGACTGACGTACTTCTCTTATTGTCAGTCTTTTTCTCTACATTAGTAAGGGTGTTTGCGGTTGTCGGAGGACCTGGTTGTTGGGTGTTGAAGGCAGCGACCTCGTTGCTGCTCCCGCCCCCGCGTTTCCCAATCCATTCTTAATGTGGGCGGATATTGATGATTGGCAGTTTCGTCACGTTCTGTACCTGGTCCACGCTTGTTTCCTCCAGCCTCTCTCTGGGTGCCTGATCGTCGTCTACTAGAGAGCTCCAACTCTTCCTCGTCTTTGACCTCGGCTGTAGTATACTTTCCATCGTCTCGGGTGGTACGCAGCCTCGATTGTCCCAGTCGTAGCAGGGTACATTGTCAACTTCTCGTTGCTTGAGTCGCACTATCAGTAATCGGTCTTGCGGTACCTCAATCGGACCATGCGTGCTGACCTCGTAGTGTGCGAACGCCTGTATTATCTCCGACTGCGTCATGCGTCTAATCTCCCGGTCGGTGTGTCGATTCGCTCGGTTTTCCGGTGAGGCTCGCATTACTTCAGCGTACCCCTCCATTTCCTCACTTGAGAGTACTAATACTCGTTTACGAGGAATTTCGCGACAAGTGTTATTACGATGGCAATGTACGGCGGTCGATGCGTGTTTTCACCAACGGAAAACGTCTTCAATTAATCCTAAATGCTAAACTATTTGTTACTTAAACTTCCTAACTTAACCTAAGTGATTGTGATAATCCTAAGGCGTGTGGCCGGGGGGGGGGGGGGGTAGAGAAAATTTTTCGACTCTTGGCAATCCTCTCCCTTGGGTTTGACTTCCCTCCCAATTCCTTTGTAAAAGAAGAAGAAATTTCCCAGGGTAAAACTCTTTGACCTCGGATGCTAACTCGTGACATGAATTTCCGATTTCCGGCGACGTGTGAGTCGGTGTACAGTCTGTTGACCACCGCACCTCCGCTACTCTAATCTCCTGAGGTTTAATTCCAAATTCTCAACTAGAGGTTGGGAGGTAATGTCGGCCTTACTTACGTTCAAAATTACCAATCTACTGCATATTAGGGGAAACAAAAATAATACGAGATAGGTCACACCAGTGGTAATAATTATGATATAAAAAAATATAAATTTTCAATCAAAATAAAAAAATTAATTATAAGAATAGAAAGAAAAACAAGAGACTAGGCTACCGCCTCTTTCGTGGCTATCATGTACGTCCGTTGACTCTACAGCAGTGTCCAAAAATAAATATAATACTAATGTTTTTAGCCACAGGAAATCCCCTGCCTATAGGGAGAGAAAAATCTCGAATTTTCCTTAAACGGGCTGCGGCGTGCTACGTACGCTCTTGGGCTACGCTCTGGCTATCGGCGGTAGATCGCAAAATTTTTCGCGTTCGAAAAAGAGAGAATTTATGATTTTTCGCATTATTTAAGGGCGAGTTTCCCTTGAATTATCAGCTCGAAATCTTATTTCTTATTTCGGTGTAGAAAATTTCTCACGATACTTCGTCGACGTCGGCTGTAACGCTAAAACGCATACTCTCACTCGACACGGCGTTCGGTGGTTAAAGAAAAAAAATTGAAAAACACGAAATTCCCCTACAATTTTTGCTCCCGGCTAACAATAAAGATTTTCTATCAAAATACTACTCGGCACTGGCTGCATAAACGGAAACGGCACTTTCGTCAGCCACTTCGTTCATCAGGTGACGCTCACTTTCAAATTGGCCGCCGATCGGCTCCTGGCGAACGAAGATGGCCTAGGGGCATGCGGCGACGATTTTCAACTTTCCGATTTTTTAATTTATCAATCAAATATAATGCTTTTTTGCTCCTCGTTAGGCGCCAATTTGACGTTATGAACTTCGAGGGATGTCCTGAAGGTCCTCCGAATCTTCTTCGTGCCCCTTCTTCGTTGTCCGCAGCTGATATTTCATATTTGTGGACGCCTTACCACGGACGGCAGTTGCACTTGCAGGTGCGCGGCTCGGCTTTGAATGACAATTTTATTGTTAAGGATATACGGAATTGCGCAGGCGGTCCTCTCGCGATTGCCCTCGTTCGCACGCTTTTACGACGAGTGGATATACGGCTTCTAACACTTGGCCTTCGGCGGCCGTAACGCTTCGAGGCAATACACGGACTTCACGCACTGACTTACTTCGCGATTACGGTGGCCACGGCTCTACCTCCCATACTGGTGTTACCTCGCTACAGTGACTCGGACGGCGCTCGCTTCCTCACCGCTCGGCGCTCTCCCACACATGTATCGGCCTCACATATTCGGGTGGCGCACATGCCTACCCGGCGGCAATTACGAAATAATTAACAATTTCACATTAGTTTTCGTCGCGTACAGTATTAAAGTTCCTCGCGAGGACGCGGCTCGTTTCTGGCTGTCTCGGGAATAATTTCGATTACTTTTTACAATTCAATTTTTCTGTCTACGGCCAGAGTTTCGCTCTCTCGTATGTGCTGCATACTCGCGCTCATAATTCAATTATCACCTTCATTCTCTTTTCCGGCTGCGATGTGGTTCTTGTGGAGAGAGCTTAGCTCCTCACGCAGACATGCGCGTGAGCTCACATATGCACATACGCACGGGAGCTCGCCGCGCCGCTCGCTAATGCTCGCCATACGCTGGATGTTCCGGCGGTCGCCTCGAGGCTCCCCGAGGTGTCGTGGCGGCCGCTGTATCCCGTGGCGCGGCACCTGGCTCGGCGCGTCTCTGACGGCAGCGTATGTCAACCGCGGCGTTCTCCCTCTCCGTACGCTCTCTCGCAGCGCTGAGCGACCGTGACGTCACGCGGCCACTCGTTATTGGCATGGCACGCGCTCAGCTATGCTCTCTATTGCTCCCTCTCGCACGGCTGAGTGTCGCGTTTTCCTGTAAGGACCGGCAACATTAGCGTGTTTTAATACGTAATAGCTGCAGGTGCCTGCGGGAGCCGACGCTTTCCGTCACACATTATTGACCATCCTTTCATTTGTTAGCACTGCTTCGCATTCGCCCAGGCTTTTACATTTGGAAGACAGAGAAACCCCCAAAATCCGCTGTAGAGAAGTTTTATGTATTAATTTGAAACAATAATTTCATGATAATTTTCATTTTCTTTACAGAGAGCCGCGAAGAATTGAAGAAACGTAAACTAGATGAAGCACAGACTTTAGAATATTTCAGAAAAAAGGTAAACAAAGTGATTTTTTTTTAATTTTCGAATTTATTTTTTAATAGTTGGAAAAAGATTTATGAATAATAAAATATATTATTAAAAAAAGTCACATGCTTCATAAACAAATTGAATTAAAGTCACATTTACGGGACAAAAATTTTTTGATATCTACATTTCGTGTTGTTATAAATTCCCACTTTTGAAGACAAAAATGTAGTTTCGGGCTTAGATCTAAACAAAGCCATTTATCGAAGTTTCACTTCAAAATATCTTTGGTAGAAGTAATTTCACAAAATATGACACTCACGTGACTTTGTGTCTTTTATCCCAAGCTTTCATTTGAGTTCTTGTATGTGAGAAATAAAGATATCATTACAAGAAAACCGTATATTTAATTTTAAACAGGGCCTATGAGAAGTATATAAGGGTAGTCTGGCTAGCTTCCGATGCCTGCGTAATATAATTTTCATCGTGGTGCTACCGCGCCCACTGATGTTTGAAGCTTCTTATATAGTTGAAAATCTGAGACATATTTTAGATATCTCTGAGGTTGGGGGTCATTTTTAATGAAAATTTTTTTATTAATTTTTTTTATAATAGCATCTTTTCATTCATATTTTTCTTCTCATATTTTAGAAAATAATTTTTTTATAAACATTAATTTTATATTAGTTCGATTATACTTTTTAAATAATAAATTTAATGAAGAGTTTTTCTTTAGTAAAAGTATCAAACTTCAATTGATACTAGATTTTGTTTAATAATAAGGTGGGTTATGTTTTGGCACTACTATCCAAATTTTCGTGATCAACGGACATATTGTTTCAATGTCTTGTTAAATTATTTCAATTAATAAAATTTACGAGTTACAATAGCTGATTTAATAAAATCCCGCAGTAAAAGTTATTTGTTCCGCCATCTTAAATCTTGCAAATTCAACTTCAGATTCAGGAACGACTTTCCCTAATGACCCTGTATATGAAATTTAGTCCAAATTGGTTAACATTTGAAAAATTTGTTCGCCATAGATCTTCCATCTTCAATTTTGTAAATTTAATTTCGAATTTACGATCAGTGACACCAAAACCCCTACACACCAAATTTGGTCCAAATCGGTTGATCTTGTGTCACGAATGAGCAAAAGCTTGGGTGATCCGACCCTCTCACCTTCGGTAACAGCGCCAATGACAAGGTGACCCAGGTAACTTCCGCGGAAGCGCAACCCGCTGCTGCGCCATGTGTACTTCCGAACCAGCACTTGGACGGTTCCCACGCCCAGCAGACGCATTAGCGACCCTTCAAACTATGCAACAGCCACCCACCCCCGATGAGGCATGACCAATTCAAAATAGTGTCGATCGAGACAACCCTCCGAGGTTCCCACAACGATCGAAAGACTGCACGAGTCAGACAAGTGGACAGACGGCAACCTTACCCTCATCGACACGCGTGTCACTACACAGGCCGAACCCGATGTCTGCGCCGCGCACGAAGTGGGTTATCGATTCAACCTGCAAGTGGAGGAATGCAACCTAGAAGGTTACATAGCCGCAGCCACCCAGCGCGCCCCCGTCACGGAAGCCCATGACAACAAGGGCAGCCCGCGATATCATAAAGTCACTAGATGACTCAGACACGGATACATGCTGCTCCCAACTGAGCTTCCTCATGGCCGGATATCGGTCACCTGTCGTTTACCTTGACTCGCTGCAGTTGCTCATAGGGAGAGCCTCGTTTTACGTCGACTCGGGGGCGGACATCACCATTCTCAAAATTGATAAGCACGCCAGGGGAGTCCCGATTAACTTCTAATATAAAATTACTATTCGGGGATTAACGAGCGGCCATGCCCACACTCTCGTCGTCGCAATCGTGGCAGTCCACGACATGATATGCGACATGCACATTGTATCCTTCGAGTTCCCAATCCAAACTGACGGGATCCTGGGCTGGGACGTGATCGAGGCCCTCCACGGTAGCGTCGACGCAGCCGCCAAATGTCTGCAACTCGTCTTTCCCATTTGCGAAGGAAGAAAAGGTCTCGATACCTCCACGTGAGAATGTAACTATATAGCTTTCCGCCAGCGATGAAGGAGCACATGGCTAGAGAACTAGCAAATCTCCAGGAGCAAGGGGTAGTCGAACCCTCCAGCTCCAATTACTCCTCGGCACTTTGGATCGTCCCCAAGAAGGCAGACGCTCAAGGGAACAAGCGATTTCGTCTCGTTACCAACTTCCGTGCGTTAAACGAGAAGATAGAAGGGAGCTACCACCCCATTTACCAATGATATACTCGAAAACCTGACGGCAGCCAACTACATTACCATCATGTAGTTGAAGCAGGACTACCACCAGATTGAAATAGATCACAAGTCCAAGCATGTGACGGCCTTTTATGCGCCGGATGATAAATCCGGCAACTAGCTCCTCCAGTTCAAGCGACTAGCCATGGGCCTCAAGGAAGCAACGCTGACGTTAATAAGAGCCATGGACCTAGCCATGAGGGGCTTCCAGGGCGAAGAGGTGGAGGTGTACCTAGACGACCTGCTGGTCTTCAGCGAAACCTTCGAACAGCATGGCGATCGTCTCCTCTGGGTGCTGAAGAGGCTTATAGATGCCAACATGACCGTCGAGCCGAAGAAATGCCAGTTCTCGAAGTAGGCCAGTCAAATTAAGCTGAACACTGAATTTTTTTGCAAAAATTCTAAACAGCAATTTTATTGACTTTAAACACTCGGAAGAGAATGTACATTAATAATCCGAGTCCGCAAACAGCTGAATTTGTACAGTAAATTCGCTATAAACAATTAGAGTCGGAGTTTCGCATTTTTTTTTTTTTTGGTTTTTTCTCTGCGTATTGAAAAGTATTAATAGTAGAGAAATAATTTTTAAATAAAAGTTATTTCTTATGAAATTTTTCACAAAAATATCAGCGGTGGCATATGTCTATCTCTAATAGTTTAGTTGTTAAATGGCAATGAACGCGAATTCTGCCAAAATCGAAAATTGTTTATAATTATTGAAAAAGTTATTTCACATTCTCCCTATTCTACCATCACTCCTCCGGCCACGGCGCCGATGGCTGAAATCTAAGGAACACATTTTGCAACTGGTGATTGCTTGTAAAAAAGCTTGTTTAAGAGTAAGATTAAAAGATTTACTGTAAAATTGAAGTCTTGAACTTCAGGAATCGAGCTTCAAAATATGGAAAATTACCTTTTGTTATAGCGTTATTGTACATTGAAATAAAAGTATCTCCGTTCCTATTGGTCGTACCCAGCCATCGGGGGCTTAAAATTTAGATGAAATCCCACCTTCGCAATAAACTTATTTATAATTCGATTGTACTTAAATATTATGTATAGCGAATTAATTAATTACAGACTTTATAAACATTTGCTCCCGGAGATGCCACTAATAAAAATTTCGCAGTTTCCAAAGTAGTATATTGAAATAAAACTCTTCTCGAGTACGTACAAAAAAGTTGAACTGTTTGAGATAATTTTTCACTTTTTGACAGTACTTTAAAAATATCAACTTTTTCAACTTTCGGTCCTTATTGCACAAAAACTATAGTACAAAGAGAATTCAGGTTTTGCACGCTTATAGTACTTATTGAGTACTACTTTTCCATAGAATAGAGAGAATGTAAAATAACTTTTTTAATAATTATAAACAATTTTTGATTTTGGCAGGATTCGCGTTCATTGCCAATTTACAACTAAACTATTAGAGATAGACATGTGCCATCGCTGACATTTATATGCAAAATTTCATAAGAAATAACTTTTATTCAGTTTTAGTATTAATTTCGAATTCAAACAAGCTATAGAGATACTGAAAAGTCTTGAAAATTATATGTGTGACCGAGGCCTTGACGGGAGATTGCGAGTCAGTGTATTGTTTGTATTAAATAAGGCGCATGTGCCGTATCAAGAGATGATAATGGCTAATGATATTGTTCGTGCTAAGAAGTTTTAGAAAGAAAACCCAGAATTATTTTTGATCAGAGCGGATAAAGGGAATGCTACGGTTGCGATTAAACGCAGTCCATATATTTCAAAAGTTGAAGAGGCCCTCAGCGATGAGAGGTTTTATAGGAGTGTAAAGGTTAACCCGGCTGTGGGTATCAAAAAATGCATAAAAAACTTATCAACCTTTGGGGTGTGCGTGGCGTTGTAGAGTGTGACTCGGCTTTTACAGGTCTTTTCTGTAAGGAGATTAGGCATACTTCGCTTCCGAAAGCATATGGCCTGATTAAAATTCATAAACTGGGTAATCCTATACGGATTATAGTGTCCGCTGTCAATAGTCCTACGTACTCTCTCAATGAATGCATTTCTATCCCATTAACTAAACATTTTCCATTACCAATTGTAAAAGCAAGTCTGCCATTACTCTATAGATACACGGATGACTACCTTTTGATTATTGGAAGGGAGCGATTCGATTTCGTATTATTTACGTTTAATTACTACAATAGTAATTTGCAATTTTCTTTCGAAATAGAAACTAACAATAGTATTAATTTTTTGGACCTTTCTATTTCATGAACGCAATGGTAATATTACAACTAACTGGTATCAAAAAAGTACAGCCTCTGCGAGATATTTAAACTTTTATTCTCACCACCCTCAAAATCAGAAGGTTGCGATTATATACAATTTGTTGGATAGAGCGATATTATTATCGGATCCACGATTTCATTTACGGAATATTGCACATGCAAAGAAGTTTCTTGCTGCTAACGACTATCCGCCTTCTTTTATAGCAAAATATTGGCCTCTTAAAAGATAATAGAGAGGGCATAGATTCGGGAAATCCGGATTTGCTAGTTATCACCAATAATAGTGACTTGGAATGTAGGAATAGGTTTGCGGTGTTTTCGTTTTGACAGATTTAGTTGTAAATTGAAAACAATTTTGAAGAAAAATGATAAAATGTTAGTAAATAAGGTTACTGAAAAGTTCAATAAAATTATAAAATTAGGGAAAGATCCTACTGCTATTGGTGATACTAAGAATGTTGTATATAAAATTGACTGCTCTGACTGTGAGTCCTCGTATATCGGGGAGACTTATCGCCCTCTTAAAGCTAGGGAATCGGGGCACAAGCGTTATATAGAAAAAGGAAACCGCCTTTCCTCTTGCCATCCATGCGATGGAGATCAGGCATTCTTTTCATTTTGATAATATTAAAATTGTTCATAAGAAACCGTCTAGTTTTTATAGGCGGTTTTCCGCAATGCTCCATATTCCATTTTTTGATGGCACGCTTAATAGGGCTGAGGACACGTGCCGCCTCAAAGCTAGTTATAAAAATGTTATTTCTTCGTTAAGTCCGCGTTAAGTCGAGTCCCCGCAATTATAAAAATAAATGATTATTATTTTGTTTGAGTACGGAGGCCGGGCGACGATTGTGTAGTATGCAAGTAGCATCAGATCAGAAGAGGGGGCACACCGCTCCGCGCTCTCTTGTATGGCCAACATGTATTCAATTACGATTGACTGGTGAGGCGGAGCGGCACATCTCAGTAGGAGGGCAGAGAGTCCAAGTTGCTAGGTGACGTTCGGCCATACTGTATCGCTAGCTACTGCGGTCATGGAAAGAGCGTTTATGGTAGAGTTTTCGTGCCAATTCTTCGTTTTATGTGTGCGTTGGAGACGTTCGATCGACGCGTAGGGGCTTTGGCTCTCGAATTGATGTAGAATAAGTTTTATAAGTATTGTAATAGTATGCGGGTTTCTTTGTGGGGGATGGTTTATTCCTTGCGTTTGCGAATTTTGGTGGTCTATCGATCGTGATCTTTCGCCGGTATCACACCACCATCTGGCGACACTAGTACTCTGTGCTTTGTCTTGGTCACTATATTGCAAAACTTTGACCTTTTTATTTATTTCATTTAATTTTAATTATTTAGTTTTATATTATATATTTAATTTGAAATATAGTGCTAGTCTATTTGGGATTACCGCCACCTGTGATTGTAGATGTTTGAAGTGTAAAATATTTTGTATAAGGTATTTATTGTTGTGATAAATTTTGTAATTTTTATTTAATTTTTGTGAATTTGTATTGACTTTATTGTATTGACTTGGTAGCCCTGAAGAGAGTTGTATCAGCTCGAAATGTTGACTGCAAAATAAAAGTACTGGCTCGAAGAGATGCATATATTTATTAGATTCTCAATTTCACCTTCGAGTGATAAAAGCATCTTTAACAACAAATTATTGACTTTATCTATCACTAATTGAGATTATTGAGATTATTAATAAATTTTTCGACGTTGGAACCAATTGTTGATGAAGTCTGCACATCTTCGTTTATGAGGAACTGGTAAAGGATGGTGGTTTTTCCAGCATTGTCCAGTTTGTACTCTGCAAATTGTATGCAATCCTTTCAACGTCTTAGTCCAAAGCTGCTGTCGCAGATTGAGGTCCCGATTTCAGACCACTCTATCATAATTAGTCACGACGGGTAGATGTCACTCTGGAATAAACTCTCGTTGTATCTCGGCATCTGCGAGTGTGTGTACGCCAAAACTTTCCTCCTGACGAAACGAGGTCATGCGTGTCCGACGTATTTCTCGGGAGTTTCATAAAAGAGAGGAAGTCGTGATTTATATAGCATTGCACGGCTGGAAGGACGCCGTCGGAGACGGTGACGTTAAACCTCTACACAACTTTAATAATACATATATATACTTAACGGTTAGTTTAAGGAGAAAATTTTTGCGTATTGGTAGTTTTGAGGAGATTTTTTGTCAGTTTGAGGAGCTCCTCAAACTTCATACCCCTATTGGTCAGTTTGAGGAGCTCCTCAAAAGTTTTTATACTTAATTATTAGTTTGAGGAGTTTTTTTTTACATGCGTCTAAGATGGTGTCTAGGTATACGGGGTCGCCGATGACGGGGTCTAGGTAGTTAGTCCGGGAGTCAGGGAGTTCAATAGTGAGATATCGGCCACTTTCTTCTAGGTTTAATTTTATTGCCGAAATATGTTAGTCGTAACCTGCTGAAAGTAACCCTGAGTTTTCGACTTCGGACCTGATCGGGAACATTGTTATTATTGCAAAATAAACTTCAAAAAAGCACTTTTTTTCAGTTTTTCGCAAATAATTATTTTATTACTCATTTTATGCAAAAAAGGGTAGAGGTAAAAGTTCTTTAGAATTAAATTTCCAATAAGAAATGTATGTTCCCGAATGCGAAATTTAAGTTTTTCATCGTTAAATTGTTAAACAAAAAAATTTTTTTTTCAATTTTTCACATTGCCACAGATTTTGCAAAAAAAGATTTTTTTCCTCGGATAGGCTCTCAAAGATGACTTTTAGTACAAAAAATATAAAAATCCGTGTCCGACCTCGATATCTCAAAATGGCGTTCTATTGCAAAATTATTTACCCTAAAATTTCAAATTCATCTCCAAATTGCCCATGGAACGATAACTTGACCCAACCGCCTTTAATCGATAGCTTATAATGTACTTAATAAACGCTAAAAAGAACTTTTTTAAAAATTAATATTTAACAACATTTTTAATAACAAATAATTTTTATTTCCGTCAATTTTGAAGTTAGAGAAACGCGGTAAAATGCATCTTAAAGTACGTAAAAAACCATGAATTTTCATATAAATTTTGTTCAGATCCGACCAATAGGAGCCGAGATACGATTTTTTTTTCATTCGGCGATTATGCCGAAACTACTTGATATTTTTAGTTGAAATTTGGTACAGTGCTTGTTAAAATAATACTTTAAATAATGACATTTCACCCGATAGCTCTACATGGTTTAGTTCGTTTAAAACGACCGACGAACCATGCGAGTTCAGCGCGCGCGGCCGCGCGGCTGCTTCGGCCGGGCGACGCGGTGGTGGGGGGAAAGCCGCGCGGCGGCGAAGAGAATTCGTACACCTTAGTTGCAATTTGATTATCTCGGTAACCAAAGCTGCTATTGCAATAAAATTTTTTTTCATTTAACGTGTTTTTTTCTCAGCTTTAAGGCCATCCTAATTAAATTGTCATAAGTGCAATGTAAATATCCGAAATTTAGATGTTTCTTTTAAAAAACTCTTTTTTTACTATGTACACAATATTTACACAACCTTCATATGTATGTATTGCGCAACTTCTTATTTTTATGATTGTATATGCTTGTTATGTACGTGTAAAGGTTGTTTATATAGTAAAAAAAGAGTTTTTTTAAAAAAACATCTAAATTTCGGATATTTGCATTGCACTTATGACAATTTAATTAGCACAGCGTTAAAGCTGAGAAAAAAACACGTTAAATGAAAAAAAAATTTATTGCAATAGCAGCTTTTGTTATCGAGATAATCAAATGACAACTAACGTGGACGAATCCTGTCGGCCGCCGCGCGGCGCTCCCCCCACCACCGCGTCGCTCGGCCGGAGTGCCGAGCGGCCGCGCGCTCTGAACTCGCATTGTTCATCGGTCGTTTTAGAGGAACTAAACCATCTAGAGCTATCGGGTAAAATGTCATTATTTAAAGTATTATTTTAACAAGCACTGTACCAAATTTCAACTAAAAACATCAAGTAGTTTCGGCGTAATCGCCGAATGAAAAAAAAATCGTATCTCAGCTCCTATTGGTCGGATCTGAACAAAATTTATATGAAAATTCATGGTTTTTTATGTACTTTAAGATGCATTTTACCGTGTTTCTCTAACTTCAAAATTGACGGAAATAAAAATTATTTGTTATTAAAAATGTTGTTAAATATTAATTTTTAAAAAAGTTCTTTTTAGCGTTTATTAAGTACATTATAAGCTATCGATTAAAGGCGGTTGGGTCAAGTTATCGTTCCATGGGCAATTTGGAGATGAATTTGAAATTTTAGGGTAAATAATTTTGCAATAGAACGCCATTTTGAGATATCGAGGTCGGACACGGATTTTTATATTTTTTGTACTAAAAGTCATCTTTGAGAGCCTATCCGAGGAAAAAAATCTTTTTTTGCAAAATCTGTGGCAATGTGAAAAATTGAAAAAAAAATTTTTTTGTTTAACAATTTAACGATGAAAAAAGTAAATTTCGCATTCGGGAACATACATTTCTTATTGGAAATTTAATTCTAAAGAACTTTTACCTCTACCCTTTTTTGCATAAAATGAGTAATAAAATAATTATTTGCGAAAAACTGAAAAAAAGTGCTTTTTTGAAGTTTATTTTGCAATAATAACAATGTTCCCGATCAGGTCCGAAGTCGAAAACTCAGGGTTACTTTCAGTAGGTTGCGACTAACATATTTCGACAATAAAACTAAACCTAGAAGAAAGTGGCCAACAAAATTGTAGGGCTCCCGGACTAAGTGCGCTCCGAAGTTTTTCGACCGAACATCTAAAAATCAGTCTTGGATGGAGTCCAGGTGTACGCGGTTGCCGATGACGGAGTCTAGGTAGTGCGCTCTGAAGTTTTTTCGACCGAACATCTAAAAATAAGTCTCGGATGGTGTCCAGGTGTAGGCGGTCGCCGATGACGGGGTCTAGGTAGTGCGCTTCGAGGTTTTTCAACCGAATATCTCAAATTTAATTTGAAATACATGAATTCTCGGATAATTAGGAAAATTCCATTGTTATCGAATTAACTATGGGAACGTACCGGTTAGTGGCGACTGTTCTTATTTGACTACTCTGTAAATAAACTTTAGCGAAAAACCGCTGTTTCACAGTGAATATTCACTATTGTATTGAGTGAAAACCCTTTCACTGCGAAATAGTAAGTATACGCTCCGCAATCGAGTTAAAATTCGCTATTTCACCAACTAATTTTTAATTTTTCAATGAGTGAATAAACGCTGTTTCCACAGTGAATATTCACTTTTATAAAAATTGATACCCTGCGCAATCATGTAAAATTCCACCAATTAAATAACTAATTTAAAACTTTTCAATAAGCGAATAAACGCTGTTTCTCTTACCGAAAATTCACTTTTATAACTGTTTAATGTAAAAACAATACGTATATTTCCGTAATTAATTTAAATATACAAACATATATATAATTTAATTACGGAAATAATAAAGTATTTATTAATAATAATCGTTAAAAAGTGGATTGTGGAAAAGTGGATCTAGTGGATCTAGTGGATTATGAAATTAATGAAAGGGATAAATAATGGTAGAATTTCGATCAAAATGTTTTTGCAGCTTTTTTTATTCAATGAAGACTGAAAAAATAACAGTTTTTTTGTACAAAATATAATGCTAGATTAGAGAGAAAAAATTAAACTTTTCAAAAATTGTGCTTTCGATTTTTGTTTCAAACTCAAATTTCATATAGACGTACTAAGTATGCAGCTTCTTGGATTTTAGCTGAGAGGGTGAGACACCCCTCTCTAACGAATTTTACAGCTTGCTGGCACTATAAAAATGCTCGGAGTTTAGCGACGAACCATCAATCAGTGTCTGACGGCAGCTGCGGAAACTTTGGCAAGAAAATCTATACAATGAATAAACAGCGGCTCTTGAGAATTGTGCTAACTGTATTGAGCGCGGTTCTTATACGCGAACCCGCAGCACGATTTTTTTGCAACGAGAAGTGGCGTCGCTCATTAAAGTTTTACTCCACCGACACTCTACTACAACGACTTAAGTATATTTTCGACTTGTGTAGTCTACGTAGTGTTGCCTATGTATGTAACCGCGGATTATTGGAAAGCGAGGTAGACATTATTCGTCTTCTCGGTGACAGTATCCAGAGACGAGGAATGCAAGCAGCATGGCAAGTTCAAGAGATTATGCGTCAATATCAACTAATTTTAGGTAATTAATTTTAAATTAATATAATTTAAATTTAATTTAAATTTATCCTTGCGAAAAAAATCTGAAGATTGGTAAGATAATTTATCACTTAGAATACATATAAATTTTACTGTTTTTTAGACATTGATAGAATGATGACTGACACTGAAGGGGACGCTTTAATTGACCTTGTTCAGATGGATGATACCAATCAAACGCTAGAGAGTCAACTGGAGGTGTTGGCAGTGGAGAATACCGTACCTCGAGTAAACAGCACCTTAGATGCTGTCGAAGCGGCGTCAGTACTTTTAGATGCAAGTGTCACCATTCCTCACCCCTCTACGGATATTTCTACAGCCATTTCTGCTACACCTACTGCTACGAATGTCGGATCGGATATGACGGCTACTGCTATAGTTGACGCTATATTGTCAGATGAGCCAGCGCCATCTATCACACATACTCAGACAAAATGTAAAGAGAGTGATATTAATGACGAGGGTATTGTCATGGAAGAAGCAGAGACCGATGATGGTGGGGTAGAGTCAGATGCGTCATCTTCATCGTGTGACTCATCCACTTCCACCGCTTCTTCCGGTTCTTCCGCTTCTTCCACTTCTACCGCAAGTGCGAGCAGTACAGGTGTAGCAGTTAACAGCTCTACCAGAGTCGAAGCCAGAGTTGATAATGACAATTGTAAGTTATTTATCATATTTGACGTTTACCACCAACAGTAATAACTTAGTTAAGAATCAGAATAAAAGTTTAAACTAGCTGTTCAATGGTTACAGAATGGTGGTGGTGCTCGAGACCCAAGATGGCGCTACATCGAAATTCACCAAGAATATTCCAGATTTTATCGTCGGTTTCGTCTCAATGGTCGTGAAGCGGTCATCACCATTAGACGTCCGACAGTCAATGCGGACGCCGTACAGTGGATAGGCCATGCTATAAACGAACTCTACAGGTTCGCGTGCGAGAAAACTAAACCAGATGATTACATTGGTATATCTATAAGCTCCGAGCAGTTTCTACAGGGTGTAGTATAGATTTCCTTTAGGTTAATACGTGAACTAACAGTAGAAAATATACTAGAATTATTAGAAAGTGTTTCACAAAGAAATGGCGGTTTCGAAATCGACAATTCGCTTTCAATTACTGTTAATACTGTATCGGTACCTCGAGGGGGCGGTCGAGTAGCCACTTACATGCGAGAACGTATTTAAACGTTCGATTTTAACAATTCAGAATGCAGATAACCTCTGCTTACCACGAGCACTCGTTTGTGCACACGTCTACGCTATTCGTGGTGACGTTCGCACGGGTTATTTGCAAAAAATGTGGGACAAAATCAGACAGTGTAATGGTAAATTACAAAAAGAGAAGGCAGTGAAACTAATTAACAGCGCTAGGGTTACCGTACCTGAAAGTGGCTGTGGCCTTCCAGAAATAAAGCTTTTTCAAGAATATTACGCTTGTTTGGACGTTGCCATAGTAGTTTATTCCTTTCAAGGTTTTGCTCGAGGTGATAAACCTATTTATGATGGATCTGAATATGTTCATAATGTTGGCAATTTTGTTAGGTATACGCTACGTATTATGTATTACGAGAATAGCCAACATTATCAACCTATTCTGAACTTAGTTGCTGCTGCTGGTAGTCGGGGATACTGCATACCATGCAACAGGAAAATGGTGAATGAAAAAAATCACAAGTGCCCACATAAGTGTCGTAGCTGCCAGCAGAAACCGCCTTGCGAGCGCGATCAACCCGGTAAATACACAGAATGTCCACATTGTAACAGAACATTTTTCAGTCAGGCGTGTTTTTCAAATCATTTGAAATCTGGTTCATATGATAAAAATCACACTGTATGTGATAGTTTAAAGTCTTGCACAAGATGTTGTCGGCTCATTAGAGTTAATTCTGCTTCACCTCATAAGTGTGACGTTATATTTTGTAAAATTTGTAAGTTGATGCAACCAATCGGCCACCCTTGCTTTATACAACCTCTAGTTACTAAAGAACAGAGCAGTAGTCTCAGTACAAAAACAAAAAAGAAAGAAACTTTGTACATGTTTTATGATTTTGAAACGCAACAGTCGGAGAACGTTATCGGGGATGAAAAAACACGTGTACACATTGTAAATCTGTGTGTAGTGCAGCAGGTGTGTACCGGGTGCATAGAGAACGAAAATATGGTAGAGTCATGCAGTCTGTGTGGTATACGCGAGCATGTGTTCAAAGATGATGCGGTAAAGCAATTTGTTGATTTGGCTTTGGAGCGTAGAAAAAATATTGGCGATGTCATTTTCATAGCTCATAATGCTCAAGGTTTTGACGGTCAATTTGTCCTAAAACACCTCACTGACCGTAAAGATTTTCGCGAGACACCTGCTATAATTCAAAATGGTACGAAATTATTAATGATAAAATTTGCAAATGTTAAGTTTCTCGATAGCCTAAATTATTTACATATGAGCTTAAGTGCTTTACCAAAAGCATACGGTCTTGGTAGCATTGAAAAAGGCACATTTCCCCACTTATTCAATACACCAGAAAATCAAAACTACGTAGGTAAAATGCCTGTAGTAGAGAGCTTTTCACCTGGTTCAATGGGCGTGGAAGAACGCAAGGCATTCTTCGAGTGGTACAATGATAAAGTAAATCAAAATTATGTATTTGATTTTCAAGAAGAAATTATAAAGTATTGTAAGCAGGACGTTAAAATATTACGATTAGCATGCCTTGCGTTCAGAAAGACGTTCATTGAGTGTGGATCGACAGATCCGTTTCTTGAGTGCGTTACGATAGCGTCGGCATGTATGCGAGTCTATCGTAAGCAATTTTTAAAAAAACACACTATCGGCATTATACCACCCGGAGGGTATCGTCGAGCCAATAAGCAGTCCTTAAAAGCTGCGCAATGGCTCACATGGATGGAACATTTGACGGGCTGGTGAATACAACACTCAGTGAATTTGCGAGAAAAGAGGCTACCCGAGGGTCCTCTAGTAGATGGATTTTGTGAGTTGGAAAGTGGGGAAAAAATTGTATTACAATTTCACGGGTGCTATTGGCATGGTTGTGTCCGATGCTACACGGTCGGACGGGATTTATCTTGCGTAAATAGCATCGAAAGTGAAACTTCTGGACGAGCGGTATGAGAGGACGCTTCGGATTTCCGCAAAAATTAAAAAACACGGATATCGTTTGATTGAAAAGTGGGAGTGTGACTATGACCGCGAGCTTAAAGAAAACGAAAATATGACGACTTATGTAAATATGGATCCACGCGACGAACTGGTAATACAGAATAACGAAAATAGATCGACGACTATCCATCGGTAAGATCTGAGTGATCCAATAATGACATTCGTAAAATTGACGGATTATTGGTGTGTGAGGTGTTGCCACCGAGAAACCTCTATCATCCGATACCTGTAAAAATGCATAATAAACTGATCTTTCCATTGTGTCGATCGTGCGCTGAGACAATGTGTCAGACAGACTGCACACACGAAGATGTGAAAGAACGCATTTTTCGCGGTACTTGGGTGGCCGACGAGTTAAAAAAAGCCACGGAATTCGGATACATTATTACTAAAGTGTTCGAAATTTGGCTATACAAAGTTACAGAATTCAATAAACAAACGCGTCAAGGTGGTTTCTTTCACGAGTACATCGATAAATTTTTCGCTGAAAAATGTTATGCTTCGGGATATCCGCCTGAATGCGGTGATGGCACTGATGAACAAGCTATTAATAAATATATTGAAAACTTTGAACGGCAAGAGGGTATAAAGTTAGATAAGACTCGAATAAAATTTAACGCTGGTCTACGCTCCGTGGCCAAGTTATGCCTTAACTCCTTGTGGGGAAAATTTGGCCAACGTGAAAATATGAAAAAAACGGAAATAGTTAGAGATCCACAAAGATTGTTTGAACTCCTGACAAGTCCGGATAAAAGCGTCCATTCTATTTTACCGGCGAACGATGAAACTATATATGTGGGCTGGTCATATAATGATGACGAGGGTGAAATTGAGTCGTCACCAACGTGTAACGCTGTGATCGCAGCTTACACTACAGCGCTAGCTCGACTCAAATTATTCTCCGAGCTAGAGCCGTTGGGTGAGCGTGTGCTCTACTATGACACCGATTCTATCGTGTATGTGAGTAGAGAGAACGAGTGTGAATACGAACCGCCAACGGGGCCATTTTTAGGAGAACTCACCGATGAGTTAGCAGGCTACGGGCTCGGGACGTACATCACATCCTTCGTCTCGGGTGGCCCCAAATTCTATGCATATAAATATCGAACACCAGAGGGTCATGAGTCGTGTGTATGTAAAGTTAAGGGTATCCGATTGAATGCGTCAGCGAGTGAAAAAATTAATTTTGAATGTGTGAAGAAATTGGCGAGTGGTGAAATACCACCAGTGTTTGTATCGTTCGACTCTATAAGACGGACAGCGCTACACGATGTAATCACACGTTCAGAGTGTAAAGTATGCGAGCCTGTTTATTCGAAACGGCGCTTTGTTAGGGAGGATAAAAGTTACCCTTATGGTTATATATGTACATAGATAAAAATAAATAATTAATTTGTAAATATATCATGACTTATGATGCTTGACTTTACCTTTCTAATATCTTTCCTGACGTATCCAGCCACAGCGAGCCCCCACAAGAAACTGACTCCACCAGTGTCAGTATATACGTCTATATAGTTTCAATTTCCCCCCACCATTATTTACTACCCTATCGTTACCAAATACTATGTGATAAATAATATTTGACGCGGCTAGCGTGTATGAAACCGCTCGCGCGGAGCGCGTCTGAGCCTTCGGAGCCTTGTAGTGCGCGCGCACAAACGAGCTTTCCGCAGGAAAGTCAGATGACTTGCCTACGGCAAGCTCGACTACCGGGCGCGCGTGCGCGCGAGAGGGGGCCCCGCGCCGCGCGTTCGTGACTCTCATCCCGCCAGGGGAGGGATGTTATAAATCTTGCGTACTGCACGGCTTGTTTAGTTTGATAGCGTCAGCTTTCAGTCATGGATGTGCGCTGGCGTCATCCGTGGACATGTATGGTGTGCGGTCCCACCTCGTGTGGAAAGACCGTATTTATAAGTAATTTTCTCAAGTACATCGCACAGATGAGCGATACCAAGTTTGACCGTATATTATTCTACTACACGGAATGGCAGCCAACTTATAAAAACTTTGTCGGTAATGTCGAATTCCACGAGGGTCTACCGAAAACGGATGATTACAGTAGAGATCCTGAGAGACCGAAGCTCTTGATTCTCGACGACCTGATGCGTGAGTCGTCCAGTGCAAGTGTCGTTAATCTCTTTGTAAAGGCCAGCCACCACTGCAATTTGAGCGTTTTCTTTCTCTCACAGAACCTCTTTCATCGGGGTCAGCGAGAAATATCATTGAATTCGAATTATATTGTGCTCTTCAAGAATCCTCGAGACCGTTCGCAGATACAGTATCTGGCTCGACAGCTCTGCCCGGAGGATCCGAAATTTCTGCAAGAGGCCTACAGCGATGCCGTGTCCGAACCCTTTCACTATCTACTACTCGACTTGAAAGCAGGATACACCGGAAAATTGCCGCTATCGCACGTGTATTTTTCCACACGATCCCCACCAGTACGTTTACGTGACGCGCAAACAGCTTAAAAACACTTCACATGCCACTAATGTGCCAGTTGTGCGCGTGTAATGGAGCAAGAAACATCGACAGTGGTGACACAGCAATCAACCTCTCAACAACAGGAGCGCCATCACTACCCCATTGCAAAAAAGTATCTCGATATATTGAAGGTGCTATCTTGTCGTCTTGACGAGAGACAGCGTGTGGCTCTTCTGCGACAAGCTTGTCGTAAACTTGTCACTTGTCTCGCCGAGTGTGTACTAAATATCTTGCAGTGGAAACATACCACTGACCAAGTGCTACAAGACCAAATTGCGTAAACACGCACCACTTTCTACGCAAAATCGTGGCACCTGGATTGACTATCGAGGCGTGCAAGAGGACTTCCTAATTAAAGCTCAACACCTAGTACCGGTAATTGTTAAGCCTGTTTTGTCGGTATGGAACTATGCTAGAAAAATGATTTTGGTTCCACAAGAGTGCATTGAGAGTGTACGAAAACAACAACAACAACAGCACTGTTTACCCTACACCACAATCAACAACAACAACAACAACAAGAACAGACGGATCGGGTAACAATGATTATTTAGACAGCGTTCAAACTCGCGGCTCCGAGGTGTTGCAGGCTCGATGATGAAATGAGCAAAATCTTGAACTCGCAAGATATACCGGATGATCGGATAAAGTATGACATGTATCAACAGGTTTTACAACGTTACTTATACTACAAAAACAAGACCGACGATGATAATGGGTCATTACCGACAGTAGATAAAGTATCATCACTACAACCAACAACAAACATAACACCAGCTGTTGGAGGGACACTTTCTGATCAGAATATTCTTAAAAGTGTACCACAAAGTTTCCAAACTACTGCAAGTAATATACTCGCCAGTCTACATCGATCGGGTAACGTACGTGCTAGAGGTGTGAATATCGTGGATTTGATAAATGAAACGTTGAGAAGTAGACAAAAACAGCCACACAGTCGTACCTATCACCAGTTTGTTCGTATACTCCGTAAAGCTCATGTGCCCCTAGAATTTATAGGTAATCGAAATCTTCATGGTGACGTGGCACAGGCTGTTCTGAACGAATCTGTAAATACCAGTAATGTCAATAACAGCGCTGCTGATACATCGATGAAAGCTTATCGTACACCCTTAGCTGCTGTGGCATCGACAAGCGAAGGAATCACTGACGAATTAGGAGAAGAAGAAGAAGAAGACGACGAAGAAGCGACAGAAGAAGAAGAAAAAGAAGAAGAGGCGGGGAAAGTTAAATCGCTGGGTAAAAGAAAGAGAAATAGCGTTGGTAATAAGAGAAAACGAACCACTGTCGACCCCACGGCAGATATCTCCATAGCTTCAGTAGTGCCACCTAGTAAAAAACTGTTGAAAGAATCTAAACTCTCTAAGATAAAATGGTGTCGCTTACCAATGGAGACCAATTAAACACACATCTGTCTACTGACAATGGTTCTAACAATAGTGTATTGGACACAATTATCAATCATGTACCTTTTGAAATACATATGCCGGGATATCAGTTCCTCGGTCCGGGCACACATCTCGAGGAGAGATTGGCGCGTGGTGAGACAGGCATAAACCCCCTTGACCAAGCCTGTCTTGAACACGATATCGCCTACACGCAAACTGATGGCAACGGCAGTGGACGTACTCGAGCAGATCGTCTCCTAGCCGAGTGTGCCTTTTCACGAATGTTATCCGAAACGTCTGACTGTGAGGAAAAAGGTGTCGCTCTGTTAACTGTGTTATGTATGGTTAGCAAGATCACTTTTGACAGGATGTATCGAAAGGTTAGAAAAGGCTTAAGACGTATGCGGAGAAGACGAGCGCGGTCAGTCGGCCGACGTCAGCCGGAGAATGCAGAGTAAACTTGAGCAATTGTACTACGGTCTGCCAGCCCCGTCAGCCTATACAGACGGAAATAGACTCGTGTGGGCTACTCGTAAAAAATTTCCGGCGGACAAGGTGAGAGATTGGCTCGAGAGTCAAGATGCTCACACACTGCACAAAATGGTGCGTCACCATTTTCCTCGTCGCTCTTACCGCGTATTTAGCCCGTATGAGTTGTGGGAGGCCGATTTGGCTGACTTTCGCGCTCTCAAGACGTACAATGACAATTATGCTTACCTACTAGTAGTGATCGATGTATTAACAAAGTATGCGTGGGTGGAACCGCTTTACAATAAAACAGCAAAAAGCGTGGCCGATGGACTTGAGCGTATACTCGCGCGTGAAGACGCTACAGCACCTATTTACTTTCAAACGGATAAGGGTAAGGAATTTATTGGCCGAGAAGTACAGTTTGCTGAAAAAACACGACATTATTTATCGTGCTGTGCGAGATCCGGATGTTAAAGCAGCTGTCGCCGAACGCTTTATTAGAACCTTGAAAGAACGTATTTGGCGATATTTTACACATCGTAATACCAGACGCTACATCGATGTATTGAGCAATATTGTACAATCTTACAATAATTCATGGCACAGTGCAATAAAAATGACGCCATCTAGTGTGAATATGAAAAATGCCGCTAGAGCTCGTGAAAATTTGAGGAGGAGGTACACAGAGAAGCGATTACGTCATCATCAACATAAATATAACGTGGGTGACTTGGTTCGTGTCAGTCGTGCTCGATCTGCCTTCCGAAAAGCATACGAAGGAGGTTGGACAATCGAATTGTTTAAAATTGTGAGAGTAAATACCTGGAGGCAGCCACCTATCTATACACTCGAGGATCTGGATGGTGAAACAGTTGAGGGATTCTTTTACGAACAACAGCTAAGCAGAGTTCATAAAAATCTGCATGACGAAGTTTTCGAAGTTGACAAAGTACTGCATAGTAGAGGTAAAGGAGGAAAAAAAGAATACTTTGTTAGTTGGAAGGGTTACCTTGAAAAATTTAATTCTTGGATCGCCGCAAGAGATTTGTTAAATATCCACAACAGCAACGGTAATAACGACAACAGCAGCAACAGCAATAATGAGGGATGAATTTTATGTGGTTTTGTCCAGCAACAGTAGTAAATGTATTTTTCCAAAGAATACGACGAATCATTTTATTACACAGTTACCCCAAAATTTTTCTCTTCACGGTGATTGGTGTGTGGGCCTCACCGAAATTCAAATACCTCTCACTTTTCAGCACATATCTTTGAAAGATAAAGAGGAGGGGGTTGTGTGTGTGAAGACATCTCGACGCGGAGTCACAGATAATGACATGCGTCCTGTGAATGTCGAGACTTTTAGCCAAATAAAATATGGCGTTTATCGTGATATTGATACTCTTTTACAAGAACTTAATAGTCTCGAGAATGTGAAAGGTCATCTTATATTTGAGAGTCAGTCTGGCGGGTACATTCAAGTTAGATGTACATGCATGCAAAAAGAATGCGCCGATTACGTTCACTCGTTCTCTTTGTCCGAAAAACTGTGTAAAATTTTGGAGTTCAAAAATGACGAATTATTATCTTGCAATGGCAAAGGAGAACACTGTATTATCGGCAGCAGGCCTGGTAATCTCATAAATGGTTTACCAAGCGTACTTATGATTTATAGCAGTATTTGTCAAACTTATGTGACGGGTGATGTTTGCTCGCAACTGTTACGTACCCTACCTCTTCATCTGCACGACTATACGTACGGCAGAACACAAATTCAAAACTTTAATCCTCCAATGTATCTTCCGCTGCTATCCACGTCTTTTCAGACAATTGAGATGGATATAACAGACGATCAAGGTGCACATCTGCCATTTGATTACGGTGCGTTGACAGTGACACTTCACTTTAAGCGCACCAACTAACAGCAATGGTGAATACGTGGTTCTGGGGCCAATCACGTCACAATTGGGCGAAGACATTGTCAGAGTGGTGCGGGTATCGGAAGTTTTTTAAAAGGTCTATATCGCGGTGTCTCACCTTTAATCAAACATGGTGCTAAATCTCTCGGTAGAGAGGCAGCTCACACCACCGCGAGGATCATGGATGATGTTGTGGGTAGGAAACAGCCTCTTAAGACAGCCCTTGTCCACCGAGTTCGCGAGAGTGGAAATAATCTCAAGCGTCAGGCCGGGGAGATATTGGATAAAATGCTGGCGCAAAACGAGCAAGAGGAGTGGGGAGAAAATGTTAAAAAGAGTAAGAGTTCTGGATATAATAAAGCTGTATTACCGCAAAAATCACAGTTAACGATTAGTCGTGGTGGTGCAAGGAACACATCTGCAACTGTTCACAAGAAGAAGAAACCGAAGAGCACGGCGTCGGACAAGAATAAGAATAAGAAGAAGAAGAAAAAGACTACTGTTGAAGGAGATATTTTTCATAGCTGAATGCTTCAATCATGGCTTTCCTTCACATTGGTTCCTGCGACTCAATAAAGTCTGAGTTATCGTTGTTTGAACTCCCACCGACACAGACGACTATCAAGAGCTCCCATTGGGTGCAGTATAAACCAATATCATCGCTTGCTGATCAAGCACCAATAGAATTTACAATCCCTGGAAATACTGAATATCTCGACCTAGCGCACACTATGCTGAGTCTGCGAGTAGATTTAGTGCGAATTAGTAAACCAGCCGCAGATGAGGAGACTCTACCCACAGAGATGACTAGAGAGATTGACAGAGAGCGGGGTTTTCGTACGACAAAATCCGTACGAACTGCTTCGAGAAAAATACGCACCTCCAGATGGTGCGAAAAGTAAAAGGGCAAAGGGGCTGGGGCTAAGAGTTATAAAAACTGCTACAAAAAAAATCCCGAGTTTCGAGCCTCGGTGCAGTTTTCCCTGTCTTGCACTAATCCCCTTAATGACGGTCAGCTTTGACGCAAGCAAAATTGTAACTTTTGAAAAATGCAAATTTTCGAAAATCACATATTTCAGTAAATTCAAAAATTTTGCAACGATTAAAACAAAGTTCGAATTGCGAAAATCGGATAATTTTAAGGTTTATATCTTGTAAATGTATTTCATCCTTTCTTTAAAGATATAAAACTTAGAATTATCCGATTTTCGCAATTCGAACTTTGTTTTAATCGTTGCAAAATTTTTGAATTTACTGAAATATGTGATTTTCGAAAATTTGCATTTTTAAAAAGTTACAATTTTGCTTACGTCAAAGCTGACCGTCATTAAGGGGATTAGCGTAAGACAGGAAAAATTGCACCGAGGCTCGAAACTCGGGATTTTTTTGTAGCAGTTTTTATAACTCTTAGCCCCAGCCCCTTTACCCTTTTACTTTTCGCACCATCTGGAGGTGCGTATTTTTCTCGAAGCAGTTCGTACGAATTTTGTCGTACGAAAACCCCGCTCTCTGTCAGTCTCTCTAGTCATCTCTGCTACCCACTATTGGTCCTGTAAATAACTTTATGCATTCGCTATTTAATCAAGTAGATGTTTTCTTCAATCAGAAGCCTGTATCACCGCCAAACAATGCTTACGCCTACAGATCATATATTGAAACACTTTTAAATTACGGACAAGCTGCAAAAAATTCGCACTTGACTAGCGTCTTGTGGTATGATGACACACCAGGACAAATGGATAACGTTACTGCGAAAAATGAGGGATTCGCTAAACGACAGAAGACTATGACAGATAATAAAATTGATCTTTTGGGTCACCTACACGTTGACGTGCTTAATATGGATAGATTATTGCTCGGTGGTGTTGAGGTACGCGTACGACTTGTACGCTCACGCGACAGTTTCTGCTTAATGGGGGAAGAGGGTAATCATTACACAGCACGTATTACTGAGGCAACGTTATTTGTGCGTCGTGTAAAGGTTAATCCGAGTGTGGCTATTGCTCATGAGGCAATGCTAGCTAAAACTACTGCAAAGTATCCACTTACACGCGTAGAAGTAAAAAATGTGACTTTAAATAACGGTGTACATGGTCAATCGATAGACAACATTATATTGGGTCAATTACCTAAAAGGATCATTATCGGATTTGTCGAGAACAAGGCTTATAATGGCGATCTAACACTCAATCCGTTTAATTTTAAAAACTTTAATATCAATTTTCTCTGCTTGTTTGTGGATGGTGTGCAGATACCCTCAAAACCGCTACAGCCAGATTTTAAAAGTACAATGACTTATGTAGACGCATATCATACACTCTTTTCGGGTACAGGTGTACATTTTGCAAATACAGGAAATTCGATATCTCGCAATGCATATCCACATGGATATTGCCTTTTTGCATTCGATTTAACACCTGATCTATCAGCTAACAACGACACATATTGGAATCTGGTTAGAAGAGGAAGTGTACGTATTGATGTGAGATTTGATGACGCGTTAAATACCGTTGTAAATTGTATAATTTATGCTGAGTATGACAATCTGGTAGAGATTGACTCGTCCCGACAGGTCTTGGTAGATTACAGTGGTTAAGACAGATGTCGCTGTTGTAAGAAGTTAATAAAATGCTTCATCAGTATAGAATACTTGTCAGTCGAAGTGTGTCTCTTCGCCTAAGTGGATCTGTGCAAAATGGATCTAGTTATAGATTTTGCGTTTTTCAAGGATAACAAAGGCCGTGTAATTCCGAAAGAAGTGGGCATATTGGCGCTACGTCAAAAGTTTTCCGCGCATTGGATTATCGGACCTATCTGCAAGACTGTATTTTTAAAAAAAGACATTTTGAAACAGAATAATTGGCTGACGCTGCATCATCACGGTTTGGATTGGTACGACGGTGACGTGTCTTTGAAGAAGTTTTATAAAAGTCTGCAAGATATTTGCAAGAAAGCCGGTAAAATTTATGTGCGTGGGGGAGAAAAAGCTAAATTACTGAATAAACTTACCACACGCGAAGTTATCGATTTGGAGTACGAGAAGGATTGCCCACCTTTTTACAGATTGCCTTACAGTGAGGAATATTGTGTGCAGCATACTATCAAGTACAACTGTTTTCTCCGGTATAGCTGTGCACTTAATAACGCCTACAAACTAAAACGGTGGCTAATTGCACGAGATAGTGGAAACGATATAATTAAATCGTCAGAACAACCTGTCACCCCACCCTACGAACTGTGTAATAATGAACTCTCTGGATATTCTCCAGCATCTTCGAAAAATGACGACGTTTCATGCTGTCGGGGTGTATCCAGCGGATCGGATTCCGGTGAGGTGGATAAAACCATGTGGGTTTGTATTTAATACAGAAAACCATAACAGACATAACAGTATTTTGACAGTTTCGGTTACCCGCCACACAATACAGAGCACGTGAACCGAATTCAGAGAAATTGTAACACAATAAAGTGGTGTAATGTTCGATTGCAAAGCACTTTTTCTGATGTGTGTGGCAAATATTGTGTCATGTTTCTGTATTATATGTATAACGGTTGGGGTATACGAGCGTTTCTCAACAATTTCTCTTCAGACATGAATAAAAACGATGAGATTGTAAAAAATTTTGTTAATAGGCTGTAACACAATCTTGAAAATGTAATGTGAAGCAAAAAAGTAAAAAGATATTATTCATTCGTGGCTCTTTTAAAACTGCTCTTGCTGCACATTTCTATTGGCTCCCCACTATGCGTTCGGTGTTTCTATTGGATTTTCGCCTCTAACCAAATCTATTCTCATTGGTCATACCCCCCACTGAATGCACACGTTTTTCGTATATAACCTGGTGAGACGGTAGTTCAGATGCACACAGCTCTCATCAACCTCTAAAAATTCGGACAGAAAAAGAAGATGTCCAGTATTAAGAGGCAGCATGATGGCGAATCCCAGGAGAGCCAAGCTACCAAATATCGCTGTCATCAAATTTTGCCAATGGTATTTGGTTTGAACAATTCGTGCGGAAAACTCATCCACGTGGGCTTGGAAAATGCCTCAGTTGATTCTGGCGATTTTAACCCTGTTATCCGCCTCACCAACCAGGAGTTTACTGGCTTAGCCTTTTCACTGGCCAACTGGACGCTATTTCGAGAACAATTTGATGAAATTGAACGCTTCTTCCAGTCATTCGATGCGGAAAACATGCTGGATCATAGAATCACCATCTCCGGCTTTACCATCAGATTCATGATCAGTTACTCGGATCGAGCATATGAATTGGTGGATGAATCGAGTGGGTCACGAGAATCTGGTGAGTCCCAATTAAAAAGACTACGTAAGCCCTCTCTTGTGTTTAAGGGGTTATGACAGTGTTAAAATTTTGAAAATATTCATTTTTTTTTATTCACTTTTTTCACAGTTAACAGTCCGTAGAATGTGGTCCTGAAAGCCGTTTTTTGCTAAAAAAAATTTGCCACGAAGATATAGACAAAAAAACGGATAAATCTGTTTCAAGTAAATTTTTGAAAAATCGTGATTTTTAAATATTTTAATTAGGCCAAACTTGTGGAAAGGATTGTTCTACCATACTTTTTACAGAGTAATTTCATGAGAAATCTTACTGAAAATACGACTTAAAAACCGTTTTACAAACCGTTTTTTTCTCAAGAGTTATTTATTTATTTCATATTTAAATATAATAAAATCCGTAAAATTAATTTTTCTATGTGTGATTTTATGTTACTAAACTCAATGTGTTAAAATAAAGGCATTCAACACATTTGAATTTGCCACTTGAACATGTTGCACCTCACAGCGTCCGGTCGAGAATGAAGATTACTGTTTGATCGGTATAGTAGAATTTTCTGTGAAGCAGCCAAACAGCTGTTTTTCATCCAAGACACTAGATCAGTGCAGTCTATGGTGCAGTTAGTCTGCTAGCTGCTGTAACAGTGCTTATAACCTCAGTGGTGTAGTAAAAGTGCAAGAGCTTCTGCAGAGTACAAAAATTATTCAGATAAGTATTGGAAACTAATTAATCCATAATGTCCATAATGAGCTTTTTCTTTGTTGGTTTATTTTTTGCTTTCAGGTATACGGGTGCAAGCCAGCAAGATGGGAGTTTATATTGACTGTCTGGAGTATTATTTTGCATGCTTTTCAACAACTTTATTGTACGTATATTTGAGTACCAAAAGCAAATCAAGGTATGCCAGATAGTTTATGTAAGTATAGCTGAGTTCATTTGTATGATTTCCATTATAAACTTTAAATGCCTTTTACTCAAATTTAGTTTTTTCATGCTTTTGGTGTACTTGCCGCAGCTTTTTAAAGGAACCGTACCATCAATTCTGATGAACCAAAGTGAAAAACCTTCCTAATGAGTCTGGTCACAAACTAAGTGGAGCAGAATTGGCAAAGATAAGTTCAAAGTGAATGTTACGTATGTTTACATATGTAACATTCACTATAATTGCTAATATTGTGAATATATGTTTAATTAAGTATATTAATTTTGTGTTTTTCAGGAATCTGTTTCACTCAGTTTATGACCAGATTCATAAGAAAGATTTTCCACTCTGGTTCATCAGGATTGAGGGTACGGTTCCTTCAGAAACCTGCGGCAAGTAAACAAAAATGATGAAAATCATGATTTTTGGTAAGCAAATCCTTTAATTGTTTTTAAATGTTATACTCACTTTATGCATATTATTTATGCATAAAAGTGATGTATGACACTTAGATTTTAAAGAAAAATGTAGTTTTTAGAGCACCTACATGTATTTATTTTTTACAGCACTAATCATTTTTCGTTTTTTTACAGGTTTTAACACTGTCATAACCCCTTAAAAGAGTTACGTTTGACAGATTAAAGTCTGTGGCTAAAATAATAGATCTCCGAGTCAAGTATTTACTAAAAGTAAAAGATGCGATAGAAATTGTTGTGAAAGAAGTGGGGGAATATTGTAAAGATAAGATGGTAAGCAGTGAGAATGCACAGTATACGTATTTTACTACATATAATATTGAATGTTCAATGCGTCAATTTGACGAGTCGCTTGTGAGTAAAATTGACAAAATATTAAAAGATAAAAATATAGAATTAGCTATAGAAGATGTTTATATTATTATTTTTGAATTTGTTAATTTACACTTATATAACTTAGTATCATATTTAAATGCGTCTATTTATAAGCAACCGAATGTCTAATGTATCTAGCTTATAAGAAATTTCAATAAATATATTCTTAATGGGTAAATATATTTTTACTGATTTACCTATCAACTCTGACAGGGCATTGGCGGGTGGGATACCACTTGTACAAGATGAAGGTGTACAGGAGGAGGGAGGCCAGGTGTAGATGGTGCGGATGGAGGGAGGAGACCACGCTGCACCTCTTGTGCAATTGCCCGGCTTTTGCGGGCACAAGACACGGGGTGTGGGGGGTACCCTTCGTCGATCCGGAATTTATGCGAACGCAGGAGCTTCGGACGGTGCTTAGCGTGATGAGGGTCATAGACAGGAAACTGGGATAGGATAGGTGGGGTGTCCTTTCTTTAGGATGTATAACAGTAAATGATGAAGGAACAGGAGGAATGGCATAATGGGCTAAGGCCTGAGTGCCGGATCCGGCACGTCCCCGAGCAGGGGCCGCCGGTATCACCTCCAGGGACTTACTGATACTGATACCTATCAACTCTTACCCCCCACCTATCACATGCATCCTTCACGTTCATTCTAGTTGTAAGTTAACTAATAGTATTCGGTTAAGGGGAATGAGGTGGGATGAAGTGGAGGGGGGTTCGTATTGTCAAACGTTTAACAGAAAAATCTCACTTCACTGCCACCCTTCTGATGTGTACGTGTCGATATTTGAAAACATTTTTCTTGGAAAAATGTTATCCATAGTGACTCTCGAATTAGAGGTACTTTGGAGGAGCTACAAGAGTCTCGCTAAAGTATTCTTGTAATTTAGAGGGCACCTTGGATAGAGAGGAGAGGGAGGTTCATGTCTCTCCAAAGTACTGAGGGGCACCATGGCGACTAAATAAAATTAACCTTGACCTTCAGTGACCTCGGATGGTTGGGTCATTGAGGTCAAGGTTAATTTTGTTTATTTTCCATGGTGCCCTAGTACTACTTACAATGAATATGAACGTACGTAAATGCACTCAATCGTTGATGACAAAGTCAAAGAAGTTTCAAGAGCATTTTCTACGAGAATATAAAAATAGTCCTAAGAAATCCTCGTTGTAATATTTTTAATATCTGAAAATTTAACGTAAAATAAGCTATCAATCCGTAATCAAACTGTATTTCAACAATTCTGTAAAATCAAAATTTTAAGGCCCATAAATGTGAAGCCCAAAATTTTATCACCCAAAAATGTAAGGCCCAATAAATATAAGGCACAAAATTTTAAGGCTGAAAAATTTAAGGCCCAAAGCTGTATGTTGGCGGCAACCCGGGGAACGGCTGCCGCGGCAACGGCCACGGCTACTTATCCGGAAACCGCGGCGGCGGTGACAGCGACCCGGGAAACGGTGGCTACGGTGACGGCTTCGGGTAGCAGAGCGACAACCAGGGCGGCGGCAGCAACTACCCGGCGGTGGCCCAGGACAGGGAAACCCACAACCCTGGGGGAACTCCTGGTATTGGGGCGCCGGCGCGGCACCCGGGGGCTACGGGGGAGACCAAGGTTTCCCCCAAATAACGTTCGAAACCCGTATATATGTTTTAAAGTACGTGGAAATTTTTGGAAAAAAATTTTAAAAAATACAGTTTTTGTTACCAAGTTCAGTGGTACTGGTAGTCAATTCGGCGTAATAAAAAACATTTATAATTTCAAAAATAAGACATTTTTCTTAACAGAAAATCTTTATACACATTGTTTTAATGATTTTTACCATGCATACGAATTAATAGCGACGCAACGACTATTTCTTTAATTAATATTTCATGTATACCTGAAATACCACCATGTCTTTTTATAAAAAAAAAAATTTAGAATTTGTTTGTACAAGATACGATGTTTAAGATTTTTTAAGTATTCTATTATTTTTATATTTTAATAAATAAAATTTAAAATAAAATATCTACTATAATAAATCTTTTATTATGCACCTGTTATTTACATTTTATTATATATTTTTTATTCAATAACTATATAATATGACCCCTAAAGCTGCAGCGCAAGGCTCTACTGATTTCAAGGGCCAGCCACAATCATTGCGTGTAGCCCATGGAACTGCTCCGGCAGAGCGCGCCATCGAATGATTGCGGGCGTTTGCCGCACTAATACTAAGAACACATGGACTTATTGCAGGCGGATCTCTCCAGCAGCTATACTATCGGGACTCCATGTTTTTTTTTTTCGGTGTAGGGATGATTGACCACAAGAGCTACGCGCATTTCAATCAAGCACTGTCGATGATCCCTAAGTTTGACGGGGACGTCGACAATTTTTACGACAGCGGTGCGCTAGGTCCTGCAAGCGTTCGGACCGGAGTTCAAGCGGTTCTTGCTGCGCCAGATAGCAAAGAAGCTCACCGGGCCGGCAACGCAAGGGTTTAGAGCTTGGACGGTCAGGTACGAGTCGGTGGAAACGCTACTGCCGAACATCGGGATCGCGGATCAGCTGAGCGCACAAATCCGCTCGGTGGCCCAAGGCACGAACGAAACGGTCACCAATTACGGCGTACGCGTGGAAAAATTGTACTACCGCCTAACCACGATAATCGACTCCGCGCCGGGCCTATCGGACTTCGACCGTACATCGCGGAGAAGACAAACAGACTCCGACGTACTCGAGCAATTCATGTACAGACTGCGAGCGCCACTGGACCACCTGGTCCGCGCCAACCGCCCGATCCGCTGGAACGACGCCTTCACAGTAGCAATTGAGCATGAGGCGAGACTCGGGGCGAGGATGTCATCCTCACCATTGGCCGGCGAAGCCAACCCGGCGGCCAAGGTAAGGAGGGCCATAGCGGCCGACCAGGGCCCGAGGGATTCCGAGCAGCCACCGGCTCCACCCCAGAACCAAGGGGTAGCAGACGGTCAGGACCAATGCCAGGTCAACAGGAGTAAGGCCTACTGCAATTACTGTAACGTGCCAGGGCACCCCGTGGACGAATGCCGCACGCTGATCAGGGACGCCGCACAGAACAGGATTAGAAACCCGCGAGAAAGATCGGCAATCACATGCAATGAGTTCATCGAAGAGACCACAAACAACCTGGCAATGCTACAAACGACCGCAGCAATGAACCTGGTACAAGCCAAATTCCGCTCCAAGTATTACTACGACCGGAAGCTAAACATCAGGCACTTACGGACGG
>JACCIB010001460.1:0-33647 GCA_018906965.1 Philotrypesis tridentata | reverse complement strand
CCGCATAACAGTGTTTAAATTTAAACCGCTACCACCTAACGTCGACCCTAGCGACTAGCGTTTGAATTTAAAACTACATATATTGAGATGGATGATTAATACAAATTATTTTTTTTATGTACAAAAATTTATTTACTAATAACATTTTATTAAAAAATAATATTTTTCTATTTGCCGCCTTTGATTAATTTACACATATACACACTAATAAATTTGTTGTTGTTGCTGTTGCTCTTCCATATATTCTATATCTAAAATATCTACAGTATTCAATGGTTTGTCGCGCGTAAAAATTGGGTGGCGAAGGCCTCGGGCGTCGTGCACAGCGACATTGAAAGCAGGTAAGATGAGATTCACGTGCACAGCCGAGAGACCTATGCTGACGAGCAAGATGTAGGCAGAATTCGGTAAGAAGCCTTTATTAGTGAAAATGCCACGAAGACTGTAGCCGGCCGTAACGCGCTTGAATATCTTGCACGCAGTGTCGGTCCAACGCCCGCCGTGCGCAGCATGGGGCTCAGTACAGTCTAGAGCACACAAGACGGCTCGGGGCGGCAGGGTCAGAAATTCTTCTTCAAGTTCGTATATCCCCATCGTTTCGTGTAAACTCGAGATCTCGTAATGCTCTCCCGTATCGAAAGCCAGACACTTGCGTGTATCTTGTTTTACTATGCAGCGCACTGGTTTTCCATCTACTCGTAAAGCAATCATCATCTTTAGCTACATAATAAAAAAACATGAAAATTATTTTTTCACGCGATAATGAATTGTCGTAAAAGTTGCAGTTTTAATTTTTTACCTTTAATTCATGTCTTGATAATTTCTTTATGAGGGGAACACCTGTATCTTCTGTTTGTAACATCCCCGTAACTGGGCAATAGACGGAAGCCATTTTTTTCACGAGCGGTGGGGAACTGTCGAGGGAAGCCAGCGCTGCTTCTAGTAAACAACTGAAAGCTAATGAGAACGTCTCAGTCATCTCGAGTTACAAGCCCCGCTAAAAGAGTGGGGGCTGTGAGGCAAGTGGCTCGACACTAGCACCACTAGCGGCAAACGTAGCTTTAAAACAGACCGCTACTAGCCTTTTTTAAATTTCGACGCTAGCAAAACAAGCCCCGCTCGCCGCGCCCGGCTCAGCAGCTTGTCCCCGTACCGCCGCCGCCGCCGCCGCCGACTAAATATGCTTGATTCGGAAAAATTAATTTAGTTTAAATTTCGCTGTTGCGGTTGAATCATCATCACCGACATGGATACTCGTTGGTCTCATCCTTGGACGAGTATAATATGCGGTCCAACGTCTTGTGGAAAATCCTCTTTTATAAAACGTTTTTTAAATTTTCTCGATCAGATGGCCAACGTAAAATTTGATAGAATTTTGTTCTACTATGCAGAGTGGCAAGACGGTTACAAGAGCGAAAATTTTTTTAATAATGGTAAAACTATAGAGTTTCGCCAAGGCCTACCAAATTCCGCGGACTATTCAAACGATCCGCATCTGAAAAAGTTATTGATAATCGACGACTTGATGCGTGAAGCTTCGAATCACGTTATCGTTGATCTCTTTACGAAAGGCTCGCATCACAAGGGAATATCGGTATTTTTTATAACACAGAATCTGTTTCACAAGGGAACGCATACTCGAGATATAAGTCTCAACGCCTCGTACATTGTACTGTTTAAAAATCCTCGAGACCGCGCTCAGATCCAACATTTGGCTCGCCAAGTCTACCCCGAAGACCCAAAGTTTTTAAAAGAGGCGTATCAAGATGCAACTACGAAACCTTTTGGCTACTTGATGATTGACTGCAAACAGAGCACGCTGGATGAGTTTCGCTTCAGAACGGCCATTTTCCCCGACGACGAGCACCAAATTATTTACTTACCAAAGTATACGACTAGCTCTCTCGAACAATCTATTTAATGTAAAATGGCCAAACGCGGGGCGGTATTCTTCAGTCCTGAAACAACCATGCCGAGGCGCACATCGTCGTCTACAGACGGCTCGGATAATAGTAAACCACCGTTTGAAAAAAAATATATCGCACTTTTGGACGCTCTCAGACATTCGGATAAAAATCAACGTATAGCTCTTTTAAAAGTCGCCGACAAAAAATTAATTAAATACATTTGCGAGTGTGCGTTAAACGTTTTGCACGGTACAGTGTCGTTGAAAAATCATCAAAAAAGTAAACTGAAAAAACACAAAAACATTTTAAGAAAACTTGCCTCTAAAACAAAAAATAAAAACTGGTGGAAAAGTAAAAAACGTGTCATTGTGCAAAAGGTGGCAGTTTTCTTCCATTCTTATTGTCACCGATACTAGAGGGTGTACTGTCAATGTTCCGTTAAAATTATTTATAATGTCGAGTATAAAGAAAATGGTATTAATACCAAAGGAGCAGCTCGACAGAATACAGAGAGAGGCCAGCACACCCCATACTGTGACGGTAGCGGCAGCGGCTCCTACATCGGACCCTGTAGACAATAGCAGCACCCCCGCTGCGCTTAGGTCTACCCAGACTACAGGAAATCATCTCACACGTTTGGACGATGAAATGAGAAAAATTCTCGATTCGAGAACGTACCCAAACGAGCAAGAACGTTTAAAAGATTATTTGAGTGTTTTACGACGATATTTATTCTTTGTAGAAGAAAAACGCAACGCTACTCTGGCTGTGGAAGCTGCAGACTCGGAGGCATTATCGGACGAGTTGATTATTCAAAGCGTTCCGACGGTTTACAAGAGAATCACGCAGTTGTTGTTGAACCACCTCAAGGCCCGCGGCGATCGCATAACCTGGAGTGCCACTGGTGTCGTAACTATCGACGGCGAGACCATTAAAAATTCAAACATTATCGACTTGATGAACGAGGCTGCGCGCTCGCGGAAAAAAATCAAAGCCATCGGTAGAAAAGAGTTTGCTAAATTACTTCGCGATATCAACGTGCCAAAAGAATTTGTAGGAAACCCTGATTTGTGGAGTATCGGTGGCGCCGAGTCGTCGAGCAGAGACTGGAGCAAATTCAGCATCGACGACGAAGACGACGACGAGGCGAGGGACGATTTCAAGACACCGAAAAAACGTTTCAACGAAAGTGGTTTTGATCGTCTTATGAATTCAAAGGTTACGCTTAGAAACCGCCGTGAAAAAGTGCCTTCCACTTCTACACCTAAAAAACGATGGTTAAAAAGTCCGTGAACAAACGTTTGAAAAAACAATATTTTGATCCGAAGAAAGCAACAGCATTTTCTGGCACAAGAAATTTGATTCGTAAAAATAAAAATAAAATTTCCCCCGATAAAATTAAAAAGTGGTTTACGAAACACGACGCTTACACTCTACACAAAACTATACGACGAAAATTTCCGCGATTATTTTACAATGTGGAAGATATAGACCAAGTTTGGGAGGCCGATCTCATGCAGCTTACCTCTATAAAAAATCACAACGACGGAATAGGCTACATACTCGTTGTAATAGATGTTTTGTCTAAATTTGTGTGGGCTCAGCCCCTTCGCGACAAAACTGCGCTCGAAGTCACAAACGCTTTCAGAAAAATTCTCAAAAACGATCGTCATCGAGCGCCACACACACTGCAAACAGATCGTGGAAAAGAATTTGTCGGGAAAACGTTTCAAAAATTTCTCAAAGACAACCACATACATTTTCGAACTGTAAGCAACCCCGATGTAAAAGCCGCGGTTGTCGAGCGTTTCAACAGAACTCTGAAGGAGCGCATGTACAGATATTTTACGTACAAGAATACAAAGCGATATATTGACGTTTTACAACTACTGGTTGACGGTTACAACAATACTCTGCATTCTACGATTAAAATGGAACCGGCGAGTGTGACTTTATATAACGCACACAAAGCCCGAGACAATTTAGTTGCACGCGCGCTCCGAAACCAGCCTCGTCGAAAAAAATCGAAATATAAAGTAGGTGCACACGTGCGTATAAGTCGAGAAAAAAATATTTTCGAGAAAGGTGCTGAAAAATCTTGGAGCGATGAAGTGTTTAAAATTACAAAAGTTTTGAGGAGGCAAGGTTTATTTATCTACAAACTCGTCGATCTACAAGGCGAGGATATAGTGGATTTTTTCTATTCGGAAGAATTATCTGCTGTACATAAATCGCGTGTCGAGGAGCACGAGTATAAAATTGACAAAATTTTGCGTTCGAAAGGACGTGGCAAAAATAAACAATACTTCGTAAGTTGGGTTGGATATCCGGATAAATTCAACTCGTGGATACCAGCTGCAGACTTGAAAAATATTTAAAAAAAAATGTATCAGACAAATTTTACGCTAGTTCTCCCGAGCAACAGCAGTGCAAAGTATTTTCCAAATAATACGACTACGTGCTTCTCGACTCGCCTACCCAAAGCCTCTCTCAAGACGAGCGAGAAGGAGGAGCCTCGATACTTTCAGCACGGCGCCTATCCCAACATACGAAGTCTTGTCGACACAATAAACGAGACTCTCGTATTGACGAGCAAAGATAAACTTTGCATGAAATTATTCTACAACGAAAGAGGTGGCTATGTGTCTGTCGGATTACTCACAAAAGATGGGCATACGAAAATGTGTAAAACACCCGAACTATCTCTCCCCGTACAGCGCGTACTCGGATTCGAGTTTGGTATAGAACCCACAGATATGAGCGAGCAGATTGACAATTATCAAATACGTTTCGTAGGTACACAGCCTGCGAGTTTTTCCAGAACAGTTCCGGATCAAATGTTTGTGTATAACAATATATGCGAACCCTGCATAGTTGGCGACACTTTTGCACCGCTTCTGCGCATAGTCAATGTGGAGGCGAAAAGATTTCAAGTCGGTAGTACTATGGTGAAAAATTTCGACCCTGTACATTACGTTCCTGTGCTCGTAAACAGATTTCAAACGGTCGACATAGATATAAGGGATAACCTCGGCAAACCGATAGCATTCGAGTTTGGGACGTTGACTATTACGCTACACTTTAAAAAAGGAACGGTCTGAGTGATTTAAAAAATGAGTTTTTACACAGTTTACGATCAATCGGGCTACGGAGGCCGCGGCATCAATCACGTATACGTTGGCTCGCCGCGCATGCGAGGCCATGGCCTAGGCTCGTGGTTTTCTGGAATATTTCGAAGTGCATTACCATTCCTCGCCAAGGGAGCTCGAGCCATCGGTAAGGAGGCTTTATGCACCGGTGTTAACGTTCTCGAGGATATGGGTGAAAACATATCGTTCAAAGATTCGCTTCGAAAACGCGCTAGCGAGTCTGGAGATAACCTAAAGAGGAAAGCTACCGAAAAATTATCAAAAATGATGCAAGGATCGGGGTATAAACGTCTGCGCGCGACGAGTTTGCCTCAGTCTCCATTCGCTCTCGCCCCGCGGCGCATCGTTTCACCCCGTCGCAAGAAGCGTAATACATCGGGACAAAAAAGAAAAATCAAGAAACGTGTAACAAAGCGGCGCATAAAGCCGTTGAAGCGATTGACTCGAAAACGCAAGAGTAAGAAAGCAAAGAAAAATAGTCAAAAGAGGAGGAAGAAGGCAAGAAAAACTAAAAGGCGTGATATTTTTGGATAATTGAGTGTTCACTGTGACAATGTCGTTTTTACATAGCCATTCGGAGGCGTGCCTCAAGACCGAGCTCGATCTGTTTTCCCTACCCCCCACGCAAACGGCCATAGAATCGAGCAGATGGGTATCTTACAAACCCGTTTCGTCGTTGAGCGACGAGAGTCCGATAGAGTTTTGCATAAATTCTCAAAACGAGGATTATTTAGATTTCGCCCACACAATGATAAAAGTGAATGTCCAGATAACACCTGTAATGGCGAGCACCGACAAACAAGTAGCCCCCGTCAACAACTTTCTACACTCGATATTCAACCAAGTTGACGTTTACTTGAATCAAAAACTCGTCTCACCACCCAATAATGCATACCCGTACCGTGCGTATCTCGAAACTCTTTTGAATTACGGCCCCGCGGCAAAGCATTCTCATCTATGTACAGCCATGTGGTCGTCTGACACTGCAGGCCATATGGACGAGCAGCCCGGCGCTACTGACCCTAAGAATGCCGGGCTCGTGGCTAGGCAGGCATGTCTGTCGGAAGGCAAGCAATACGATCTTCTAGGACATCTCCACTGCGATATTATAAATCAAGATCGTTTTCTCATAAACGGTGTCGAAGTGCGATTGAGACTTGTGCGCTCGAAACCCGCGTTCTGTCTCAAGAACGCATCGGCAACAGAATACAGCGTAAACATTTCGGAAGCCACTCTCCTCGTTCGACGTGTAAAAGTATCACCCTCTGTTTTAATAGCACACGCCAAGGCACTGTCGTCAGTGACGGCAAAATACCCCATCACGCGTGTAGAAGTAAAAACTTTTACTATGCACAGCGGCATAATCGGCGATTCTTTGAAAAATGTGATTCTCGGGCAATTACCTAAAAGAATGATTCTAGGCTTTGTCGATAATAAAGCCTTCAACGGTGAGCGAACGTTACATTCGTTCAACTTCAAAATTTTTCAATCAATTTTCTATCTCTGTACGTTGACGGTACGCAAATACCGAGCAAGCCGTTACAGCCGAAATTCGTCAAGAAAAATCCAATGTTTGTCGAGGCCTATCATACCTTGTTCTCGGGTACTGGAATACATTATATGAATGAAGGTAATGAAATTGAAAGGGCCGATTATCCCAACGGCTACTGTCTCTTTGCATTCGATCTCACACCCGATCTATCGGCTCATTACGCTGGGCATTGGAATCTCGTCAAAAGCGGATCCGTACGAGTCGAAGTTCGCTTCGATAAACCGCTAACTACAACTATAAACTGTATATTCTATGCAGAGTTTGACAACGTCTTAGAAATAGATGCCGCGCGCCAAGTCGTAATAGATTATAACTCGTAAGTTTTACACCCATCGTGGTAGAAAAACGATACGATGAGAATGTGTGTGGGGGGAGCGGCAGCAAGAGAGTGTGTGACCGCATGCTGTGCATTAGTCGCTCCCGAACTCTATAAGCGACACGTGCTCCGCCTCTTTCGTCTGCGAGTATGGAGAAAACAGACTACATAATAGACATACAGGCTTTTCACGACTGCAACGGGGATTTTCTTCCAAAAGAGATTGCCGTCTTGGGTGTGGATTGCAACTATCTCGCACATTGGCTAGTGAAACCCCCGTACGATTGCGGCAATCTGGCGAAAGGAATTCTCGCCACAAACACATATCTGACCTGCTATCATCACGGCATTGAGTGGTTCGATGGCGAGTCCAGTATAGACGACGTCTACAAAGTGCTTCGCGACGTGGCTCGAAGTGCTATGCGTATTTATGTGCGCGGTGTACAAAAACAAAAATTACTCGAATGTATTTTAGGCAGACATATAATTAACGTGGAAGAGTTTGGCTGCTCAAGTTTTAAAAATCTCCCTCGCGTCAACGAACATTTTTGCTTTTTTCACGGAAGAAAGAGAGAATACTTTACCTGTTCTTTGGGGTACGTGTACATGCTACGTTTGTGGATTATGCGTTCGCTGTATACAACACACGACGCAACTACAAATAACGACAAGCCCTCAAAAGATACTCCAGACGTCACAAAACCGGCAAAAGGTAAAGACAAAGAATGGAAGGTTAATAAGAATGCGTCTCTTCGAGCCAAAATGGTTATATTTATGCCAGACGTTTCGGGGTAATATACCCCCTCATCAGTGGCTAAGAAATTAGTATTAAAAATTTTTTTACAAAAAACAAATAGAATATACAAAAACTAAAACAAGTTCAATTACCAAAATTCCAAAAAAATGAGTCGTGAACTACCTCGACGACCCAAGAAAACGCAGACGGCGCTAAAAATTACAATACGCAAAATTTAAATTAAATTTACTAGAAAAATATAATCGTTACAAAAAAAAAAAAATTGATACAATGATTGCTACAAAAATTTTTTTAACTTACAAAGTGTGACGCTCGAAAAAACTTTTTTACAGAAGGAATAAACGCGACCGGTGCCACTCGGTGGTAATGTGGCACCGGCCAAGGACAGAAGTCAACTAAGATTACAGCAAAAATCGATCCTATATATATGTTGCAATACATCCGTCAAGAAGGATTCTAATACATTTAAATGTGTATACAATGCAAAAATTAAGCGAATATCGTAGCCACGAAAGCCTCAGAGCTCGCTAAGTGTATCCGGAACACATAACGCAACAGAGGTGACACGAACTGTTATTCATGTAGTAGAGCGGAGAGCCCGCGCCGCTCCGCACGCGACGCCCCTACCATAACTGTATCGCTATATAGTACAGTATGGCCAGGCCGTTGCCCTGGCAACCCGGCTCTCCGACCTCCCACTTGGGATGTGCCGCTCCGGCCCGCCAGCCAATCACCATTGAACACGTGTTGGCTGAACTAAAGAGAGCGCGAAGCGGTGAGCCACCTCTCTCCGCGTCCTAGACTCCTGGTACAATCTGCTCGCTACCAAGCCTCCGTAATCACAACATTCGTCAATTAATGTTTATTCGGACTAACCTTTAGATTGGAAATAACATTTTTATAACTGGCTTTGAGGTGGCACGTGTCCTCAGCCCTATTAAGCGTGCCATCGAAAAACTGTATATGGAGCATCTCCGAGAACCGTCTACGGAAAATAGATTGCTCTCTGTCAATTATTTTAATATTGTTAAAATCGAAACTATGACCCGTCTCCAACGCATGTACAGCAAGAGGGGAATTCAAATCCCTTTTTTCTATATACCTCTTATGTTCGTATTGCCTAGTTTTTAAAGGCCGATACGTTTCTCCGATATATGTTGATTCGCAATCGGAGCAATCGATTTTATAAACCACGTTCCGTGTGTCACCTACCGCAGTAGGGTCTTTACCAAGTTTTATAAATTTGTTAAACTTATTGGTAACATTATTAACTAACCTCACGTCATTATTTTTAAATACGGACCTTAATTTTTCATTGAACCCTTCGTAGTAAGGGAACACCCCGTAGCCTTTTCCTGAGTGTAAATTATTATTACTGTTGCAATTGGAAGTGTGTGAGTTTATATTGCTCGTGTCTGCACCTCTCAATGTGGCCCTTGAGATGCCCAAATTACGAACAATCCGCTTTTTGCTAAATTTTTCAATAAAATCAGGAGGATAATCATTAGCCATTAAGATTTTTTTCGCCTTTTCAACGTTCTCACAGTGGAACCGAGGATCCGACAATAATATTGCCCTATCAAAAAGATTGGATATTATTGCTATTTTTTGACTTTTTGGATGATGGGAGAAGAAATTAATGTATCTGCAGGAAGCTGTGTTTTTTTGGTACCAATTCGTAAATATTTTGCCACTAGAATCATGAAAAATCGAAATGTCAAGAAAGTTAATACTATTGTTTACTTCAATTTCTGAGGTGAATTGAAGGTATTCGTTGTAATTATTAAAAACAGATAACACAACCTCAATCTCCCCTCTGTCCACTATCAAAAAACAGTCATCCACGTATCTGCGAAAAAATCGAACGCTAGGTTTTGTAATGCTCAGACAATGCTCCTCAAGGTCCTCAAGAACTGCATTTGCAAATATCGGACTCGAGCAAAAACCCATCGGGGCGCCAGAAACCTGCTTATAAAAATTGCCATCAAATACAAGATATGTACAATCGAGAAGGGTTCTTATACCGTCCATAAATTCGTCCTTAGACATGCAATTCAAACATGAAAGCCATTTCCATCTCTTCTCTATCGACAATAAAATTGCATCCTTTGGCAAGCTCGAAAACAGGGAAACTACATCGAATGACGCGAAACAGTATTTATCGGAAATATCTATATTAATCAGATCATTCTTTAATTGAGAACTATTTTTAATGTATTTAATTGTGAATCTTTCTGATTCGCAACTCCCGGATTATGTAGAAAAGGTAATGTCTATGGGTGAAAAATTCAATTTTAATACTGAGTTCCATTTTAAAGAAGCTATTGAGATTTTGAAAAGCTTGGAGAATGTTTATATGTTCAATCGAGGCATAGACGGAGGACTACGTGATGGCGTTATTTCCATTTTAAATTCACAAATTAAAAATAAGACACACACACCTTACCATGAACGCATCATGTTGTACAATATCAAACGCACAAAACAATTTTTAAAGAATAATCCGGATTTATTTTTTACTAGAGCAGATAAGGGCAACGCTACGGTGGCAGTAGATCGCAATGTGTACATCTCAAAGGTCAATGACGCTCTTAACGATGATAGATTTTATAGACGGGTTAAAGTTAACCCCGCCGCAGGGATAAAATGCGGATTAAAAAACTTATTGACCTTTGGAGTACTCGGGGCGTCTTGGAGTGTGATGAGGCCTTCAGAGGTCTATTGTCTAAGGGTATCGAGCACACATCGCTGCCGAAAGCGTATGGCCTTATAAAAATTCATAAACCTGATAATCCTGTACGGATTATAGTTTCTGCAGTTAATAGCCCTACTTATTCTCTTGATAAGTGTGTGTCTGTCTTATTAACGAAACATTTTCCTTTACCGTCTTCATACATTAAAAATAGTTCTCAATTAAAGAATGATCTGATTAATATAGATATTTCCGATAAATACTGTTTCGCGTCATTCGATGTAGTTTCCCTGTTTTCGAGCTTGCCAAAGGATGCAATTTTATTGTCGATAGAGAAGAGATGGAAATGGCTTTCATGTTTGAATTGCATGTCTAAGGACGAATTTATGGACGGTATAAGAACCCTTCTCGATTGTACATATCTTGTATTTGATGGCAATTTTTATAAGCAGGTTTCTGGCGCCCCGATGGGTTTTTGCTCGAGTCCGATATTTGCAAATGCAGTTCTTGAGGACCTTGAGGAGCATTGTCTGAGCATTACAAAATCTAGCGTTCGATTTTTTCGCAGATACGTGGATGACTGTTTTTTGATAGTGGACAGAGGGGAGATTGAGGTTGTGTTATCTGTTTTTAATAATTACAACGAATACCTTCAATTCACCTCAGAAATTGAAGTAAACAATAGTATTAACTTTCTTGACATTTCGATTTTTCATGATTCTAGTGGCAAAATATTTACGAATTGGTACCAAAAAAACACAGCTTCCTGCAGATACATTAATTTCTTCTCCCATCATCCAAAAAGTCAAAAAATAGCAATAATATCCAATCTTTTTGATAGGGCAATATTATTGTCGGATCCTCGGTTCCACTGTGAGAACGTTGAAAAGGCGAAAAAAATCTTAATGGCTAATGATTATCCTCCTGATTTTATTGAAAAATTTAGCAAAAAGCGGATTGTTCGTAATTTGGGCATCTCAAGGGCCACATTGAGAGGTGCAGACACGAGCAATATAAACTCACACACTTCCAATTGCAACAGTAATAATAATTTACACTCAGGAAAAGGCTACGGGGTGTTCCCTTACTACGAAGGGTTCAATGAAAAATTAAGGTCCGTATTTAAAAATAATGACGTGAGGTTAGTTAATAATGTTACCAATAAGTTTAACAAATTTATAAAACTTGGTAAAGACCCTACTGCGGTAGGTGACACACGGAACGTGGTTTATAAAATCGATTGCTCCGATTGCGAATCAACATATATCGGAGAAACGTATCGGCCTTTAAAAACTAGGCAATACGAACATAAGAGGTATATAGAAAAAAGGGATTTGAATTCCCCTCTTGCTGTACATGCGTTGGAGACGGGTCATAGTTTCGATTTTAACAATATTAAAATAATTGACAGAGAGCAATCTATTTTCCGTAGACGGTTCTCGGAGATGCTCCATATACAGTTTTTCGATGGCACGCTTAATAGGGCTGAGGACACGTGCCACCTCAAAGCCAGTTATAAAAATGTTATTTCCAATCTAAAGGTTAGTCCGAATAAACATTAATTGACGAATGTTGTGATTACGGAGGCTTGGTAGCGAGCAGATTGTACCAGGAGTCTAGGACGCGGAGAGAGGTGGCTCACCGCTTCGCGCTCTCTTTAGTTCAGCCAACACGTGTTCAATGGTGATTGGCTGGCGGGCCGGAGCGGCACATCCCAAGTGGGAGGTCGGAGAGCCGGGTTGCCAGGGCAACGGCCTGGCCATACTGTACTATATAGCGATACAGTTATGGTAGGGGCGTCGCGTGCGGAGCGGCGCGGGCTCTCCGCTCTACTACATGAATAACAGTTCGTGTCACCTCTGTTGCGTTATGTGTTCCGGATACACTTAGCGAGCTCTGAGGCTTTCGTGGCTACGATATTCGCTTAATTTTTGCATTGTATACACATTTAAATGTATTAGAATCCTTCTTGACGGATGTATTGCAACATATATATAGGATCGATTTTTGCTGTAATCTTAGTTGACTTCTGTCCTTGGCCGGTGCCACATTACCACCGAGTGGCACCGGTCGCGTTTATTCCTTCTGTAAAAAAGTTTTTTCGAGCGTCACACTTTGTAAGTTAAAAAAATTTTTGTAGCAATCATTGTATCAATTTTTTTTTTTTGTAACGATTATATTTTTCTAGTAAATTTAATTTAAATTTTGCGTATTGTAATTTTTAGCGCCGTCTGCGTTTTCTTGGGTCGTCGAGGTAGTTCACGACTCATTTTTTTGGAATTTTGGTAATTGAACTTGTTTTAGTTTTTGTATATTCTATTTGTTTTTTGTAAAAAAATTTTTAATACTAATTTCTTAGCCACTGATGAGGGGGTATATTACCCCGAAACGTCTGGCATAAATATAACCATTTTGGCTCGAAGAGACGCATTCTTATTAACCTTCCAATCTACCATCATCGAGCGATAGAGTCAGTTTTAAACAATAAAGACAAAGAAGTAGTCGAGTGTGGTGACAAATTAAAAGAAACAAATATAAAAACGCCAGAGTCGTCGCAGCTTGCAACACCATCCACTGCTAGCGCTAGTAGCGGAGCGTACAGAAGTGCAGAGGACCCGCTCTACGATCACGTGATCGATGAACTCGCAACAGATTCTACAGAGTCTCAAAAACATACCAGTGTCGACCGTGGGTGTCTTCCCTGCAGATCGGATTCCGTTTATGTTAACGAAACCTTGTGCACTTGTGGTTAATACCGATGACAGCAGCAAACCAGGTTCGCATTGGATTGCAATCTACATCGACCTATCCGGCGAGGGAACTTTCTTTGACAGTTATGGACTCCCGCCACAAATCACATCGATCGACTTAGACGAAATTGCCGTGTCTACGATTGGAACATCCAGCAGTTGCAGAGCCTCGATTCTGACGTCTGCGGGCATTATTGTATTAGTTTCTTGTTTCATATGTCTCATGGTTACACTCTTTCTCATTTTCTTTCAAAATTTTCAACTGATACGATTTTAAACGATAGCTTAGTTGTCGAACATGTAAATAGTATAATGAAGCGTAAGCACAATTGTGTCACGATTCAAATGTCGCGAAAAAAGAGTGCTTTGTACAAGCGACCAAATTTGTAAACCGAAAAATTATGTTTGTATGGAATAGCTATAAATACCGTGTACAACTATTCGCGACAGTCATTCCGCCAAGATGGGGCCTAATCAAAGCAAGCCAAACTACGCTCCGCTCATAAATGAAGGGGAGAAAAATGAAAAAAAAATTCGTCATCCTCCTCCTCTTCGTCAAATTCACAGTGTAAAAAATATACAGAAAAATACTCTACAAATACAAATACAATACCTAACAAAGATGGTTATAAAAGATTTTGAAAAGTGTACAATGTGCGAAACATGTAAATCGTCGTTGTAAAAAAATATACGTGTATACCATATTGTAACGGTTTTATGTACAATATACTCATGTGTGTCTAAAAAAGTGTTTTTTCTCATTTTCCTTAATAGCCTCATCCTGTCCCGACCGTTTTTTTTTTAGAGTCTCGGAGACGTTTAACCTGCTTGGCATATTACACCGATATATTCCGGTGTCAAATTTCACTTTAACTCGTTTGAAAAAAAAACTTGGATGCTGTATGCAGAAGTCAATTTTCCCACAATCGGCATCTTTTTATTTTGAAATATATTTCATGTGACAGCTGTTTCTAATTTGAAATACATTTTCCGGTCGCTTAAAGTATAGCAGATGCACGAACTTGTCGTGCGGGGGAGAAGACCAGCGACGAGCCGGGCTCCCCCTCGCCAACCTCCGCTCGCCTAGTTTCGGGACTCATATAGTATACATAGATATACTCGAGTGTAACGCCCTCCGTGTATAGATATAGTCCAATGCTTTTCCCGGACTGTGAAAATTCTCACTTGTCGCGTGGCAGAAGACGCAGAGCGCATGCGTCGTTTATACCGTACCTCTCGGCTTTTCCCGTTCTAGACACCCCCACTCTCTCTGTTTCGGGGAGGCTCTTATACATAGATATACTAGCGCAGACGCCGCAAGGCAGAACAATATAGATATACACCAATGGTTTTTTCTCTTTTTCACCCTCACACCGCTTGTATTAAAATGGCTAATGTTTTTAATGCTAAGAAAAAACTATATTAACAGCTCCGTATAGTAAAATACAGTCAGTCCGCAACGAGCGATCAAGCGACTAACACAACAAAATCAAAAATTTATTCAAAGTCTTTGTCGCACAAATAGCTGATACATGTACAATGGATCCGTGGAAAAAAGCTACTCTTCTTCGGGAAAGAAAGGAGAGGAATATCAATCTCTCATCAAATCGGAACGCTTGAATGAAAAAACTTCTGTTTCGTACCAAGAAACGGCTGGGATGAATAATCACAAAGATTCGAAATCACAAAAATCTTGCTTAGAAGATTCATTCTCAAATTATAGAAGTCGCTCAACTGAATCCAATACTGATTTAATTAATTTCAAAGATTGAAATATTGTGTACATAAAAATTTTACAAAAATGTATATCAAAATTATCTGAAAAAAATATGTAAAACGATTGTAAAGTAAACAATACTTTTTTTCTTGAATAAACGAAATTTTCTAAAAAAAATATTCATTCTATTTCAATATTCACAACACCCAAGAATTCCCTCTCGTACATATTAGACAAATGCTCTCGTTTCTAATTTAAAATACATTTTCCAGCCACTTAAAGTATACCAGATACTCGCATCCGAGAGTTTTGTACGCGGGGTCGGGTTACGAGCTCCCCTCGGCAAGCTCCGCTCGCCTAGTTACGGGACTCATATATACATAGATATACTAGGGTAGAACGCCCTCCCTGTATAGATATAGTCCAAAGCTTTTCCCGGACTTTGAAAATTCTCACTTGTCGCATGGCAGAAGACGCAGAGCGCTATGCGCCGTTTATACCGTACCTCTCGGACAATTTCAGCTCCAGACACCCCCACTCTCTCTGTTTCGGGACTTTGAAAATTTTCAGTTGCGCTCAACTCTCTCTCCCTCTCTCAGCCTGCTGTCGAAAATTCTAGACGCATGCGCTCTTTCCTCTCTCGGGGTATAACGTCCCCCGGTTCTGTTTCCTTTCTAGACACCCCACTCTCTGTTTCGGGGCTCGTAACTAGAGTAGATGTCTGTATATATATATATATATATATAGATATACTCGGGTATAATAGACCTGCAGCTATGTATAGATATACTCTCTCTGTTTCGGGACTTTGAAAATTTTCATCTCTCTCTCTCTCGCACCATCTGGCGCCCGCGCACACTCTCAGCATCTCATGTCGCGTGGCAGAAGACGCAGAGCGCGTGCGTCGTTTATACCGTACCTCTCGGACAATTTCAGCTCCACACACCCCCACTCTCTCTGTTTCGGGGCTCGAGTAGATGTCTGTATATATATAGATATACTCGGACATAACAGACCTGCAGCTATGTATAGATATACTCTCTCTGTTTCGGGACTTTGAAAATTTTCATCTCTCTCTCTCTCTCTCTCTCTCTCTCTCTCTCTCTCTCTCTCTCTCTCTCGCACCATCTGGCGCCCGCGCACACTCTCAGCATCTCTTGGTGCGTGGCAGAAGACGCAGAGCGCATGCGTCGTTTGTACCGTACCTCTCGGCTTTTCCCGTTCCAGACAACCCCACTCTCTCTATTTCGGGACTTTGAAAATTTTCAGTTGCCCTCAACTCTCTCTCCCTCTCTCTCTCTCTCTCTCCCACGCACACTCAGCATCTCTCTCTCTCTCCCACGCACACTCTCAGCATCTCTGTCTCTCCCACGCACACTCCACCATCTCTCTCTCTCTCTCTCTCTCTCTCTCTCCCACGCACACTGCAGCATCTCTCTCTCCGTCCGGGCGGCGGCGGCGGCGCGGGGAACCACCTCACTACCGCGGGGAGAGCTTCAGCGGGTCCAGCTCACCGCCGCTACGCGCGGACCGCAAGCTCCCTCCCCCCACCCGGCTCCCACCCCCCCACCCGCTCGCCCACGTGGTTGCCTCGCGCTCGCTGATTGGCTCGTTTATACCGTGCCTCACTGACGTCACTACACCGGATGTCTGGCGCCACTAGGCCACGCCCACGTCGGCGGTGTAGAGCGTGCCTCTACTACTTACGTTGCTTTTTCATCCTAAGTACGTCGAATCACCTGTAACGGAGAAGGAATAAATTATTTTAAAACAAAGAATTATGTTCTTTTATTTTAAAGTTAATTTAATTAAAGATAATTGAAGTATACGTATCTGATATAGTGAGATCCATTGACAGTATATATATATATCCTTATCCATCTTTTTTGTATATGAATTTTTGCACTTGAAACTTTTTGCAAGTTCTAGATTGAACACTATTGCACACGCGTAGTACGAGTTTTATCGGCTTTTAGCGCGTTTTAAATAATATAATTTATTTTAAACTTGGAGTACCCACGCGAAGGTTATTAGCTAGCAGAAATCATCAGTTGACCGATATTTCCAGATAGACATAATTATAGCCTCAAGTGGGTTGGCACCAGTTGTCTCGAAAGTAACCCTCATAACCGCGCGAAAATTTGAATGTGTAATTTCAGATGAAATAAAGTGCTTAAAAATAAAAGTGAATTTAATTATAATTATAAATATTCGGTAATGTCTCGCTCGCACACTATACTAAATAATTTTATTTCAGGTAATAGGATATTACTGAAAATGGCTGTAATAGCAGTAATAATACCAGTCTGAATAGTTTATGTTGAATAAAAGTATTATGTATGTAAATTATTATCAGATACCTTTTAAAAGTAGTGAAATCTCCCCCCCCCCCTTCACAAAAAACCTTTTCAAGCTAAATGGCTGGCAAGTATAAGGTTGTTTCTTTAGGTAAAAATTAAAAATAAATTTCAAACTCTTAATAACATAAAGTTAATTGTCGAACACTCAATAACCCATATGTGGTCAAAATTGAAAGTGTTTTTTCTATATATCTATTTCATTATGTAAATTTAAATTTCATTTTCAACTCTCGATAACCTTTATATAGCCAAAATCCTAAGTATCTTATTCTGATGGTCATTTCATTATATAAGTTAAAGATTTAGATTAGATGATTGATGCTTTATTGTATGCGGTTATTAATACTTCCCTTACTAAAGAGTGATAACAATAGTGTTTCTAAAACAGTGATTAAGAGGGTATTTATAATTAGTTTAAAAAATAATTATGTTATATACGTAAAGATCATTGCGCTAAGGGTCTATTGGACAGACTACCATTTCCTTTGGGTCAATTCTCTATAATATACCCATTTTATAAATTTCAATTTGAATTTTAACAAAAGAAAGTTGTGATATCAACAAATAAATTGGCAAGTTTCTTTATAAAAAGCAATAGTTTTGAAAAAAGTAAATGAGCATTTAAATGGGGGAAGGAATATCAATGTATATGTATATATGTATATATATATGATTGCAATGTACAGTACTAGGTAATATTCGTAAATGCGTAAATTATTATTTTTATTTAAGCAAACACAAAACATGTTATATAAAATAATACATATAATACAAAAACATAAGTTTATTCATGTTATCATTTTCATAAAAAATAATGTTCTGAAATAATTTTATGACATGACAAAGGTGCTAATAATAGGTGGTAATATCAAGTGTTTGTCCGAATTTAAAATGTAATACAAGAAGATTGTTTCGCTTCACGAAAAATCAGAATTATAAAATTAATTAATTTTTATGATTTCCTTTTTCTGTTGTCACTTGTGGAAGCACCTAGCTGATGTACGCTATACTCTAGTTAGTGATACAGTAAATGTGTTGTTATTCTTATTCCATCAAAATGTATAACATGTTTTTAGGACGATTATTTATAATTAAATATGAGATTTAAATGTTCTGTTATTAACTTATTAGGTATCATCCTCTTCATTAAAAAAAAACATTAATTTTCCATACAACAAATCTATCTCTATCATGTAGAACACAATTTTTCTTATGGAAAAACTTGCCGTCCCGTCCTATCATAGATAATCGATAAATTACTAAATGTCAGTGTAATCAGCAATATTGTAATTATTTAATGCAGTCAACTTATCTTCCTATTATCCTATAATCAGTGCTATTCAAAATATTTCTGTTAGAATTCTTAGAATTGCCTCTAATGATAGTTGCAATTTTATTACTTAATTAAGTGTACATTTAAAACCAAATTTATAAACTGAAAAAATATTTTTCAGCTTCATTTATTTCCCAATTTTAGAGATAGAAATTAATTTCATAACATGTTTTCCTGTAAAATTTTGATAATAATAACTAATTATTGTCAAACATATGTACAAATACTCAAAAATTGAGTATTTTTATATATTTCAATTATCACGAAATTAAGTTTCATTTCTTAAAAAATTTAATAAGAATGTTAGTGAAGACATAATGAATGAAATATCGGTTACTTAAGAATTTGCAACGATGTTTTAACCATGCATAACTTGAAGATGATCTCCATCGTTATGTATGATAGGACGGGACGACATGTTTTTCCATAAAAAAAATTGTGTTCTACATGATAGAAATTGTTCCTGATTTTTTAAACATGTGAGATAGATTTGTTGTATGGAAAATTATTCTTTTTTTTAATGAAGAGGATGTTACCTAATAAGTTAATAACAGAATATTTAAATCTCATTTTTAATTATAAATAATTGTCCTGAAAAGATGTTATACATTTTGATGGAATAAGAATTAACACATTTACTGTATCACTAACTAGAGTATAGTGTACATCCGCTTGGTGCTTCCACAAGTGACAACAGAAAAAGGAAATAATAAAAATTAATTAATTTTATAATTCTGATTTTTCATGAAGCGAAACAATCTTCTTATATTACATTATAAATTCGGTCAAACACATGATATTACCACCTATTATTAGCACCTTTATCATGTCATAAAATTATTTAAGAACATCATTTTTTATGAAAATGATAACACGAATAAACTTATATTTTTGTATTATATGTATTATTTTATATAACATGTTTTGTGTTTGCTTAAATAAAAATAATAATTTACGCATTTACGAATATTACCTAGTAGTGTACATTGCAGTCATATATATACATATATGCATATACATTGATATTCCTTCCCCCATTTAAACGCTCATTTATTTTTTTCAAAACTATTGCTTTTTATAAAGAAACTTGCCAATTTATTTGTTGATATCCCAACTTGCTTTTGTTAAAATTCAAATTGATATTATTTAATATTCAAATTGATATATATAAAATGGGTATATTATAGAGAATTGACCCAAAGGAAATGGTAGTCTGTCCAATAGATGCTTAGCGCAATGATCTTTACGCATGTAAAATAATTATTTTTTAAACTAATTATAAATACCTTCTTAATCACTGTTTTATAAACACTATTGTTATCACTCTTTAGTAAGGGAGTATTAATAACCATATCAGCTTCAACTTTGAGCTGCCACTATTGGATTGTTGATAAACTTTAGCAGTTAAATTGAGGGTTTTTAAAATGTTTTAATTTTTTCTGATGTTCGGAGCCTCGTCTGAAGTAGCTACGGCTTTTCGTTGCAAAATTTTTTTTTAATTAATTATTGTTATAGCTTATAACGGTTGCATTGTACATGCACGTTATCGCCTCTCCGGGCGTATGCAATATACCATGTACTAATATTATTTATGTTCTAGCTACCACCAGCGGACACTAGCACACGAGAGAGACAGAGAGAGCGAGAGAGCGCATTATAGTAGGCCGATGTTAAGAGAGAGAGCGCGCGTTCATTAGAAGGCGACGTTGCCGGTCCATCACTCTATTCCATCACTCTATTCCATCTAGTCCATCACTACTATTAGCTAGCAGTATTGCGGTAGCGCCCCTTCCGTCCCCTTCCGTCCGCCTGCCACCGGAGCCACGCTACCCGCGACGACCCGATTGGCGATTGCGAGCCTGGACGACTGCAGCGAGCCAGAGCAGATAGCGACCCCCCGGCACCGACTTGCGATTGTAAGTGTCAACTCTCTCTCACTCTCGGTATTCGGGCGATCGAGCCCCATCTCTCTCTCTCTCTCTCTCTCTCTCTCTCTCTCTCTCACTCTCGGTATTCGGGCGATCGAGCCCCATCTCTCTCTCTCTCTCTCTCTCTCTCTCTCTCTCTCTCACTCTCGGTATTCGGGCGATCGAGCCCCATCTCTCTCTCTCTCTCTCTCTCTCTCTCTCTCTCATAGTGTGCGGTGGAGCGCACACGCTCGTACGGATGAGCTCTGTACGCATTTTCTATTACAATATATTTTCCTAGTTCTCGTACATTCACGCGTATTCACTTATTAGCAACCCCGTCCCCTGCCGCCTTCGTCCCGTATATACGCACGGATACCACGAGCCGGCTGAGCCGTGTTGACCACGAGGAGACTGCAACGAGATACAATAAACGTGGCTGTATCAGTCACGGTTGTACACGACCGGTTGTTTCGAGAACGGCAATCGAGCCGTTACAAATGGCGCCCTAATTATGTAGCTAATAAATAATTGAATAATCGTGAATATTCTTTTCTTTTCGCATAGTTTCTGTAAATTCTTCGAGCATCTTTCGCACAATTTTGCACCGCGCGCATAGTTCCGCAATTCTCAATTTAGTTCTCATTGTAGCAATAAATACGACCGAGAAATAGTATATAGTGCGATTATATAAATCTCGAACGAGCAGCCAACGAAAACATATTTCACAGTCGAACGCAAAATTCGTCGAGAGCGCGCCGCAACACATTAGCGTGTTTGTTTACATCGAGCGCCGAGTCAAGAGCTCGATACACGCGCCGCTCTCACGCACACGTACAGCAGTGTATAGCGTACGAAACGAATAGCCCTCGAGTACCGTTACTCGGAGACCTATTCGCACGATTTCCGCTCGACGCGTTTCAGGTAGCCCGTCTATAGGCAAGCGAAGGCCGATCGGCCGTGCGGTAGAGACACTGCCGCTGCGCACTATACTTATGTTTACGTCGCGCGCGCCGAGCCACAGCTCGACTGTATAGTGTCGCCCGCCCGAGCAGGTATAGGGATCTTCGCCTGTAATTTGAGAGAGACAGTAAGCATAACAAACGCACGCCTAATACTACGGCAGTGCGAATTTCACAGCTTTACTTTCGTACGCATTTTCTTAGTATTTACTGACTGACTCTCTCAAGATACTATAGCCGTATATTTAATTGCGTATTATAGTATATAAGATTATGCGAAACATTATTTAATGATTCGATAATATTAAACAATTTGTATTATTTATACTATTTGTAAAATTTTTTTTTGGTAATTCGAAATTTTATTATTGTGCACTTATTACGAGTACGTTATTCGATATTTTTTCGTGCGTATTAATTCGAATCACAAGTAACATTTTATTTCTTTTTTTGTCGTGTTGTAAATTACGTTGTTTTGACTGTTAAAATTGGATAGATTTTTTTTTCTACGCTTCAGCAATTTTCTAAAATTGAATCGTACGTGCTGTACAAAATAATTTTGTTTTATACGTCCGAAAATTTCTTTTGATTCTTTTTCTATATATTTAAATTAATTGCTCACGATTGATGAGTAATACTTCGGTCATAGAAATGTCGCTATCGGAGTCATTAACAGCCGGCCAAATGATTACAAACCGGGTGGTTGAATACGTTGAAAAATTAACTGAAGCAGATTTATCAGCTGCATTGTCAAAAATAGGTTTGAAAGACAATGGTATTGTCGACGATAACAAAATACGTTTGTTTAAATGTCTCTTGGGCGAATTTACCGCGGAAGATTTCGAATCCTCGTTAGTCCCGGTAGAGGAACGTACTTCGCAAAAAGTTCGTGCATTGAAACGCGACGAATTTATCGCACAATCAATACCCGCGGAATTCAGCGGATTTTTACGACGCAGCGACAACTCAGTAATGGCATACATTTTAGATGTTAGAAATGACCCAGTAAATATATCATCCACAAGCTGTACCGAAGTCATCAACGCGACAATAAATAATAAAACAGCACTCGGACAGTCATAAGATTTCACGCCATATACTGCGGTGTTAGATGAAGATTCGGACGATCACAGCTGACAATACTTTGAGCAAAGAGAGTTAGAAGGAAATAGAAGTTTAGATAAAAATCGAGACAAACAACCTCAAAAACCCGTCAAATCTTCTAACGGTAGTATATACACCGTGCCGGCACCAATTGCGGACGACATTATTCGGTATGAAGACAGAATGAAAATGCACGAAAGAACGTTGAAAACAACCCTGGAGGTACACGAGCAGACGCTTAAGAAGACCTTAGAAGAAAAACAAGAACTCCAAGAAACTGTACGGTTGCACGAACTGACGATTAACCAAGCTGGCAATTACATCCAAACGCTGATTAAAGAAATTATGAAAGAGTGTAAACCAATAATCGGCAAACTCCAATCGTCACGTGAATTTCAGCGACACATATTCCAAACGCTATTTTACGCCAGAGACTGTGCACGTACAAAACTCGTGCGGATCCTCATTACCACAATGGGATCAGTCAACGCCGTTCCAACGTTCATCTACGCCGGCGTACAACTATCCATATTATTTTCGTCCGATTGACGCAAAGACGATCCCGACGTCAAGCGGAAACAGGCAAAACACACCACTGTCAAATGCGGCGGCCCAACCTTTTGCAGAGCCTCCACAAACTACTCAACAGCAATCAGCAATTGCCCAGCCTACTCCAGGGGCATTCAACCCCTGCCAGGACAATAGATGTGTCTGGGAAGGAGAGGGGGGGGGAGGGTCAGCCGATGCACTCAAGTCGTCTAATTCCGGAGTAGGTAATGGACATCGGAGATAAAGTTCGTAGGTGGAAGGCGAAGTTCGCCGGCAATCCGAACGAAGATATCGAAGAGTTTATCAAAGACGTTGAAGATGAGCTCAGACTGGCCCGTCCACGTCTGTTAGATGAAGAAGTGCTAGATGGTCTCTCGCAGCTATTGTCCGGCGGAGCGTTGAAATGGGCTCGCGTGGAACGGCCAAAATGGACAACCTGGGCAGATTTTTGTCAAGATGCCAGGCTCACCTACGGTAATCCCGACGAAATGCGATCGAGCTTATTGATACAAGCAAGTAAGAGAACGGAAGGCCCTAACGAGAGCATAAGTGATTATTACATCAGCATGGTTACACTTTTCGATCGTATGCGAGCTGACACGCCATTAGATCAGAAGCTCGATATCTTATATTCCAATATGGTTCCAACATTACGTTTTATCTTCGGGAGAAGTGAGGTGAATCCCTTAGATGAGTTCCGACATAAAGCCCTCGCGGCTGAACGACGAACGGCTATGAACCCTGGCCTACCTGTTACCCCGGCCGTAGATCAAGCAACGTCCGAGAAGGCAAAAGGCAAGAACTAGCCAAAAATTGCGGTGATCAGCCCCTCCGGATCGACTGAACCACCTCCATGTTTCACCGATTTCGTGAGTAAGTTGGATTTGAGGCTGTCAGACTCCGACTCTAAAAAGTCAAAGAAGAAGCGGAAGAAGTCTCCAAAACATGAGGGGAAGAACAGATCCGAGGAAAATAAAGCTGATCAGCCGAAAACGACTGGTGATAAGAAGCCGAGCAACAGCAGTGATACCAAGAGTGAGACGAAGACAGAGCTCGTCTGCTATAGCTGCCAGAAGCCAGGCTACACTAAGTACACTTGCCCTGATTGTAAGGAAAAATCCAAAGGGGAAAAGTAGCGGAGGTCCCTACTGACCCCATAACGCCTCGGACCTCAGATATTTCAACACCAGTACCGACCGTCGCAGCGCAGTGCGCAGCGACTAGTAGCAACGGTCTACTGTCGGATCAGCGATGGTGATTGCAAGTCTACGTAGGAGAATTCCGGATCAGGGCCCTTTACGATCCCGGAGCAACCCAGACTTGCATCGGCACGATGTCTGTACAGTTGGCCAACACATGCAACGCTACTGTACATCCGCGTGACGGACTTGTCTCCTGTATGGCAGATGGTAGCACATCCATGGTTTCCGGAACGGTGGATCTTCATTTCACGATCGGCGGACAAACTCGTACGTTGACTGCCTTGATCGTTCCAGATCTTTGTGAAGGATCGCGTGATCGCACGTTGACTGTCGAAAATTCGACCGAAGTGATCAGCGCGGATGGAGCTGAGATGAGTGAGACTGGTCAACCGAGCCTTGCATCGATTGGATTGCAAGAATTGACTGATGTCCAACAAGCGGCATTAGAAGAGTTGCTCGACCGTCTGATACCTAAGTACACGGGACCGCTCGGCTTCACACACCTGGTAGAATTTGAATTGGAGGTTGAGCAATGCCGTCCAATCACACAGAAATACTACCCGGTTTCTCCGAAACTCGAAGAAATGATGCATACGCAGGTAAAGGCTAAGCTAGCAGTCAACAGTCTCGAGCCCTCGGACAGTGACTGGTCTAGTCCAGCCCTGATGGTTAGGAAGGGAAAAGGCGACGAACGTCGCATGTGCATCGATTTTCGGAAGTTGAATATAATAACGAAGGTCAGTGCATACCCTCTTCCGTATATGAATACAATTCTGAGTAAGTTGCAGCGCGCTCGATAAGTCTCTACGATCGACCTCAGCGACGCTTACCATCAGATAAAAATCAAGAAAGAAAGTCGATCGTACATGTCCTTTATCGTTCCTGGTATGGGTCTGTATCAATGGACACGTCTTCGACGCATGGCTTTGAATATCTACTAGTATGCCAAGATATGTTTACCCGATGGCTCGAGTGCATCCCCCCATCCGGAAGGCGAATGCTCCAACTATTATAAAGTATTTGAACGAGCAAATCTTTCTACGGTTTGGCACTCCGAAGGTATTTTTCTCGGACAACGGTACGGAGTTCCGCAATAAAGCGATGGATAAATTTCTCCAAGAGAGGCGTACATCATACGTACGCACCTCCGTACCATCCTCAACCGAATACTGTAAATACCTAGACGGACACCACAAAAACTGGGACGAACACGTTGCTGAGTTCGCCTTCATTATGAATACCGCGGTCCAGGAATCTCTACAGACTTCGCCAGCAATGTTGAATTTCGGCCGTCAGCCGAATCCACCTTTGACGTTGCAACGCAAAGAAGAAATTGCAGCAACTTCTGAAGAGGTCGAAACTAGCTGTCGACGACTGGAAGAAAAGAATGGAGGATTTAGAAGACTTATAAGAGTTACTTAACGAGAACGCTAAAACAGCGCAGCAACGACAGGCTAAGTACTTTAACGCCAGTCATAGAGACGTGAAATACTCAGTCGACGAACTCGTACTTAAGAAGAATAGAGTGTTGTCGTCTGCAGCAGGAGGCGTCGCAGCCAAACTCGCTCCGCCGTATATCGGGCTCTTTAAAATCAGCCGCATTGTGAGCCCGAGTATATATATATATAAATAATTTATTAATTTATAATTTTTTTTTTAATTCAATTATATAAATAATTATATTATATTTAAATAGTTAATATACTAATATTTATTTATATATTTATTCTTAATAATTTAAATAATTTATTATTATATATTAACAATATATTAATATACTAGTAACGTAAAATTCAATAATTTTTTTAAAAAAAAATTAAAATTATGATAAATTAATTTATATTAATGAATTTTTTAAAAAATTGAATTTTAAAAAATTTAAAATATTATTATTAAATATAATTATTTAAATTATAAAAAAATTTTTAAGGTATGCTTTGATAAATTATTGAGGGAGAGTGATTTATTTAAAGATTATGAAATATTAGGTTATTAGTAAATGTTGAAATATATTTTACTGTTTAAATTATGAAATTAAGTAATATTTTAAGGTATGCTTTGATAAATTATTGAGGGAGAGTGATTTATTTAAAGATTATGAAATATTAGGTTATCAGTAAATGTTGAAATATATTTTACTGTTTAAATTATGAAATTAAGTAATATTTTTAGGTATGCTTAGATAAATTATTGAGGTAGGTTGATTTATTTAAAGATTATGAAATATTAGGTTATCAGTAAATGTTGAAATATATTTTACTGTTTAAATTATGAAATTAAGTAATATTTTTAGGTATGCTTTGATAAATTATTGAGGGAGAGTGATTTCTTTAAAGATTATGAAATATTAGGTTATCAGTAAATGTTGATATCAAGGGGCGCGGTAGCGCCACGATGGCAAGTATAAGGTACTTTAGTACGTACGCCGCCATCGGGCGCTAGCCAGACCCTATTATACTTTGAACTTGCCCTGTTGGAACCTTGACGTACGGTTTTCTTCGTATTAACAGCTTCGTTTCTTACGTACGAGCACTTGAATGAAAGCTTGCGATGAAAGTAATAAAATCACATCAGGGCCATATTTTGTGAAATTGCTTCTATCGAATGATATTGTAAAGTGAAAGTTCGGACTCCTCAATTCTCCTCACGGGAGAACAATTATTCGACGGATATCCGGTGACGTAGTATCTACGTCATTCTGGGCTATATAGATATACTTTAGTATACGTTGTTTTTCCGCAGACGACAGACGATGTTTTCATACGCAGTGTTATTTTTTATCAACGTAAATTTTCTTTTGCTGTTTCTGTATATATATATTGCTAAATAGTGTTAAATAATAACATAAATACAGATTTTAAAAAAGTTCCAAATATAAATAATACTTATACATGTTGTATATTAGTTATTGTACAGTCGATGTTTTTATGAAAAAGTCTTATATAAAGGAATCAATGTGGATAATTTAGTGATATAATTTAGTTCATTTTTACACATCATAAAGCAGTGTCATATGGTATAAATTTAACCTAAATATATTTTTTTACATAGTGTCAAATAATTCAGTCGATTTTGTGTGTACATAATCATAAACATGATTTTCTTCACAATATAGAATTAGATAAGTATTCAGTTTTAATATTGATCAGTATATAATATATGAGTAAAGTTTTTGTGAACTGATTCTTTGTTTAAATGTTTTTTTTTATTTTTCAGATATTTTCTATTTTTAATTGGGAGGTTATATGATATGCCTGTGATAAAACAGTTTCAAGAAACTCAGCATTTAGTATTATTTGTTATGATGTTATGATCTGTAATATTTAAGATATAATTGTAAGATTCCTCCGTCTCCTTGTAAAGGATCATCAACTTCTTGTGTGAGTTATACGTTCTTTTTCTATCCAGATCAAATGTACCATATCGGATAGAAATGTAATATTTAAAGAATTGGAAGATAGAATGTATCAGATTATATAAGAAAATAACTTTTATGTGATGAGACAAGCTAGTAAAGTGTTGAGAATTTCAGTCTTCCATGCAAGAAAGTTTCTATAATTGTCGAAGTGCTTATGAATAATTATGAAATTTACCTAACGTCTCCTGAGAGGTAGACTCTCAGGCTGTATAGTGAAAGGGATTCTTATGATAAGTATACAATACATGAAAGATTCATGAACTGATTCTTTGTTAAAATATATCCTTTTATTTTTCAGGTTTTTTTACTATTAGATTATATAAAGAAATAACTATTCTGTGATGTGACAGCTAGTAAAGTGTTAAGAATTCATCCTTCAAGAAAGTTTCTACGTTGTTGAAGTGAATATGTAACTTTTTCTATCGTCTCCTGGGTTCATCTTTCATGCAAAGTTTCTACATTATTGAAGTGGATATGTAACTTTTTCTATCGTCTCCAGGGTTCACCTTTCAAGCAAGTTTCTACATTCTTGAAGTGGATATGTAATTTTTCCTATCGTCTCTTGGGAGGTAGACTCTCAGGCTATTCGTCGAAAGGGATCCTGATGAGAAGCTAGTGAAAGTGTTGTATTTTCATCGTCCAAGAATCAAAGAAAATTTATACAGAATTTCCAGTTTATATAATTTTCTTGTGATGTGACAAGTTGGTTAAGTGTTAGGATTATATTCAATCTTCCACGCAAGAAAGTTTCTACAATTGTGGAAGTGCTTATGAACAATTATTAAATTTTTCTATCGTCTCCTGGGAGATAGACTCTCAGGCTATACTTCGAAAGGGATCCTTACAAATAGCTAGTGTGTTTTATTTTCTTGGTTCAAGAATCGAAGAAAGTTTCAACATAGAGAATATTCAGTATAAGGAAAAAATTGTCTTGTATTGTGAGAAGCTAGTGAAGTGTCGAGAATATGTATCGCTCATGCATGAAAGTTTCTAAGTTGTTTAAGTGTATATGAATAATTCATAACTTTTCCTATCGTCTCCTGGGAGGTAGACTCTCGGGCTGTATGTCGAAAGGGATCCTGATGAGAAGCTAGTGAAAGTGTTGTATTTTCATCGTTCAAGAATCAAAGAAAATTTATACAGAATTTCCTGTTTATATAATTTTCTTGTGATGTGACAAGTTGGTTAAGTGTTAGGATTATATTCAATCTTCCATGCAAGAAAGTTTCTACAATTGTGGAAGTGCTTATGAACAATTATTAAATTTTCCTATCGTCTCCTGGGAGATAGACTCTCAGGCTATACGTCGAAAGGGATCCTTACAAATAGCTAGTGTGTTTTATTTTCTTGGTTCAAGAATCGAAGAAAATTTCAACATAGAGAATATTCAGTATAAGGAAAAAATTGTCTTGTATTGTGAGAAGCTAGTGAAGTGTCAAGATTATGCATCGCTCATGCATGAAAGTTTCTAAGTTGTTTAAGTGTATATGAATAGTTCATAACTTTTCCTGTCGTCTCCTGGAAGGTAGAGTGAAAGTGTTTTATTTTGTTGGATTTTAGAGATTATTCAGTTTACATAATAGATAATATTCTTGCTTGATGCAACAGTAATGTTTTATACAATCTTGTGACGTGACAAGCTAGTGAAAGTGTTGTATTTTCATTGTTTATGTATCAAAAAAGATTATACTCAATTTTTATTGGGAGGTTACGCAACTGTCAAGTTATAAAGGGAAGGAATTCCTGTGAGAAGCTAGTGATGTGAAAAATGTTTATTCAAGATTTATAATTATTATATAAGTTCAGAAGACAAGTGGTTTAAAAGTTTTTCCCAATTTTGAGAGAGCAAGTACACTAAGTTTCCAGACGTAACGAGACTTTTCCCAAGGGAAAAGCATGTTTTGTTTTGTATAAGGTAACGAGAACTTATGAGTTGTCAAGCCAGTCACTCAGAGGAATAGGATAAGAATTTCCAAGTTGATAGGGCCCTGTAAAAATTGAATTTTTTAATTTTGAAATTTCTAATCTATGTGTCTATTTGCTTTTTAGAAAGCAGAACATGCGTTTCCCTTGGAAAAAGAGATGCTCAACCCAGATTCTGGAAACAGACTGTATTTTGGGCACTCTGAAAATTGAAAATAACTAAGTTTTCATTAAACATACCAATCAAAGGGATATCATGAGAAATTTCAAGTTTATCGTATCGACCAATTTCGAAATAATTATCATATAAGGCATTCAAAATTGAACAGCTCAAAATTGGTTTAGACAATTAACTTGAAATTTCATATGCTATCTCTCTGATTGACTTGCTTAATGAAAAATTAGTTATTTTTAATTTTCAGAGTGCCCGGAGTACAGGCAGTTTCCAGAATGTGGGTTGAGCATCTCTTTTCCCAATCGAAATGTATGTTTTGCTTTCTAAAAGGTAAAAAGATCATTCAAGTTTTCAAGCCCACTGCTTAGAAGTATAAAAATTTTGACTATGGTATAGTTGAGCAGCATTGAGATAGCCAGAGACTAGAAATTTCAAAATTCAATAATTCAAAACTGCTGAGTCGTTTCAACTTGAAAATTTTTATATTATCCCTCTAAGTGACTGGCTTGACAACTTATAAGTTCTCGTTACCTTATACAAAACAAAATATGCTTTTCCCTTGGGAAAAGGCTCGTTACATCCATGATCTAGAAAATGAGTATACTTTGTACTCCTTTCAACTTGAGAAAAATTTATGTTCTATCTAGAAATCCATCGCAAGGATAGCATGCGAAAGTTTAAGTTTATCACATAGACCAATGTCAAAATAATTATCATTTATGGCATTCAAAATGGAACAAAATTGGTCTAGACGATTAATTTGAAATTTCTTATGCTATCTCTCTGATTGATTTGCTTAATGAAAAATTAGTTATTCTCAATTTTGAGAGAGCAACATGTACTCTCAGTTTCCAAATCTTGGATGTAACGAATCTTTTCCCAAGGGAAATGCATGTTTTGCTTTGTAAAAGGTAATGAAAACTTAAACTTATGAGTTGTAAAGCCTGTCACTTAGAGGGATAGTATGAGAATTTTCAAGTTGATACGGCTTAGCAAAATTTGAATTTTTGAATTTTGAAATTTCTCATCTCCGATTATCTTAATACTGCTCATCTATACTGTCTTCAAAATTTTTATACAATCTCTCTAAGCTGTGGGCTAAACCACTTGTATGGTCTTTTTACCTTTTAGAAATCAGAACATGTATTTCCATTGAGAAAAGGGACCTCAACCCATATTCTGGAAACTGCCTGTACTTCGGGCATTCTGAAAATTGAAAATAACTATGTTTTCATTAAACGTACTAATTAGAGGGAAATCATGAGAAATTTTAAGTTTATCGTATCAACCAAAAATTTATTTTTCATTAAATGATCTTTATTTTTTCATACTATCTGTATCAAGTAAATTATTATGTTAAATATAATAAAGTTTTGTGCCAATTTTGTGGATTAGGCCTACAGGGGATACCACAACTTTATTGACACTATTTTTTACAAGTTTTCATAAAGTTTAAATTCGATTCCAATTTTCTAAAGATTTACCGAATTAGGTCGTTTGCATTAAAAATGATAATACATATATCATAAGGAATCATAGGGATATTGGAAACTAACTTACATATACTTCTTTTTTTTCTAAATATTATTCATAATACTATAATATAGATAAAACAATTGTGAAGGTTACGATGTGAACTTGTATAAATATTTAAATGCTATATCACTCATATTCTGCATGTCGATAGTATACGTAACGTACAAATGCTTTCAAACAAGCAGTTATCAGTTAAATAATTAGCAATAATTTTATACGTACAGATTTCTTTGATGTACATCTGCGAGACAAATAATTATGGAACTTAGCATAAAATTTAGTGTCAATAAAGGAAAAAAAACGCGCTATACTATTTACCTCGAGGGTGGTGTGGAAAAGACAGATTTCTTTGTGAATAATAATGATCTAAAAAATCTATTTGCTCTACAGATTGTGTCTAAAAAATAATTATTATTACAATAATCCATGAGCATATGTACATTAATATTTTAAATTTATTACTTATTTAGTTGATGTTAACTATTCTTTGTAATTTACATATTATACACCTTTTAAAAGTAGTGAAATCTGCCCCCCCCCCCAAACAAACCTTTTCAAGGTAAAAGGCTGGCAAGTATAAGGTCGTTTCTTCCTATATAAATTAAAAATTAATTTTACAACTCTTGATAATCTTAATGTAACAAAAATTTGAACTCTTGATAACACTTATGCAGATAAAACCAAACTCTCATTAACACTCATACTGAAAAAATAAAAAATTCTAAGAGCTTACTCTAAAATTAAACTTTATTTTTCAAACTTCGACAACTCTTATGTAGCCGAAATTGTATGTACTTTATGCTATACAGTTATTAAATTAAGTAAATTAAAGATCTTGATAACACTTATTTAGACAAAATACTAGCAGCTTCACTGCATACTGTTAAGAGGTGTTGATAATAGTCATCAGATCAACAAATAATATATCTTCTTTCCCCTTGTGAATAAGTGATCGAAACACAAACACTGGAAGAATATATGATGCTTATAGATCAAGTTGGAAGACAAATAATTATGTTAGGACGCATGTCTTCTTTTACCTCGTAAATGAGTTAATCACCAGCACTAAAATCATGATGCTTATACATTAAGCTAAATAATCCGAAACTCTCATGTATTAAAATATGAACGTGTAAAACCATCTTCGCATTATCGTCTCCTTCGATTTTATCTATACCTTCGATTTTACAAAAATTCCCATTTTAATTTTAAGAAAAGAAAGTTATGATATCAATAAATAAATTGGCAAGTTTGTTGTTATAAAAAGTAATCGTTTCAAATAAATAAATAACCGTTTAAATTGAGGAAGGATTATAAATATGTACGTATTCATATAAACACTCGACCAAAGCATGTGAAATGTAGATAGCCTGAGCATTTCGGGATTATTCAAAGTTTCAATTGTTACCGATTGTACATGTGACAAAATCGTATGATGTTCTTATATGATATATTATCACACGATAAATGTGCTCATAACGTGTCGTAATATCATGTGTTTGTCCATATTTATCATGTAATATAACAGAATTGTCACGCATCATGAAAAATCATAATTTTTAAACTAATTAATGTCTATTATTTCCTTTTCCTGTTGTTATTTATGGAAGCAACAAGCGAATGTACAATCTACTCTAGTTATTAATTCGGAAAATAAGTTACTATCTCCTTATTTCATTAAATCTATAGCATATGTCCAGGACGATCATTGACAATGAAATATGAGATTTAAATATTCTGTTCATATAAAAAATCGATCCCAGATTTTTTTTAATAAAACAGGAACAAATTCTAGCATGTAGAACGCAATTTTTTTATGGAAAAACTTGCCGTCCCGTCCTATCATAGACAATGATGGATATCGTCATCAAATTATATCTCTCTCAAATAACTGATACTTAATTTAGAATGTGTTTCCTACAATTTTTCATCAATATTTGAAGAATCGAAACATAATTTTCTGAGAATTCCAACGTCAAATTTTCATTATTTGTATGTATATTTCACAAAATTAAGTTACTATTTTCAAAATATAACAGGAAGTTGATAAAAAATAATTTATACTATTATAGTGTATTAAAAAATGGTATAAAGTCCATTTCTATTAGTGAAGTTGAGATATAAATCAAGCTAAAAAATAATAAATTAATATTTATGCTGCTTATAGATTATTTTTAAATTTAAATGTATGGGTGATTCTCTATGAGATCGACCGGCCGAAAAATAGACCTCACTATAACTCTGGGAATTTGTTCTAGAGGTTGCCACGAGTTACTCCAAATTTTTTCAGATTTTTTTAATTGATTGTCTTAGAGTTACAGGGGGTCAAAGTTGATAA